>JAKTYG010000064.1:0-55294 GCA_030564725.1 Chernovozyma sophiae-reginae
TGGCCGCTGCTCGCGGAGAGCCACTACGTGGAGTCTGGCTCGCTTCGCTCGAGTTTGTGGGATTCCCGTCAGGGAACAGCTCTCCGCGAGAGTCTCCATGATATAGCTTGAGCGGAGCAAACACATTACAGAGGTGCTAGCTTCAAACCGATACCCACCTTTCGCTAACCCATGCTGGAGGAAAGCCTCAGCGTACTTGTTCTTACTGGCTCCACGAGAAAGCTCTCTTAGGAGAGAGTCGTGAAGACGGAGCTCATAACCATTGACTCAATGAAAAAGTCGCGACGACAAACTTCTGATTCGTAGTCATCAATTTTTGAATCATCATTAGTCATCAATAATCATCTTTCCTACTACAAGACTATAACCATGGTGAAGGAGAATTCTAAACGGTTAGGAATAACCTATGCCATTAGAAGTAAGTTGAACTTTCTTGATGAAAGATTATGGAAACGGTTTTCTGCCAGACGACTTGAGTTAATTGACACTTTAGACTTGAGTTCAAAGAAGGCTTCAGAACAAGAAGACGAGATAAGAGGAGTGGCAGAAGCCTTAAGGACTGAGTTTTTGTACCCTGAAGAGTATTTTAATGATTTTGACAAGCTTGTCAGAGCAGCTATCCAAAGTGTGAGAAGGAACAGAAAACGGTCCTATAGATCGAAAAGAAATGGAGATCAATTGCATGAAGATAATGAGGATGAGTATGAAGAAATGACAACCAAGAAATCCAAAATTTTGCAACGTAAGTCGAATGGTGCAAATTGTGCTAAAGAGATCAATGGCGTTTCTCGTAATCCCGTAGTTTCTATTTCTCCTAGTAGTGAGTTAGTGAATTGTACCAACTCTTTATCTATATCATCCAATCATTCATCCTCAATTGATACAACATTAGGATTAAATAATGGTGCCACTAAAGTTGATGGAGATTCAGAAATCAGTGACTATTCTTCATTTCAGAAATACAAATTTATATCAGAAATCTCAAGATTGAACTCAGATTCACAAGAAGAATTGTTTGATAGGAATTATTCAAGATTAAGACAATTCACAACTTTTGATAAATCAAGAGTAGCAATAGATTCAATGATTAAGCCAAGACTTGGGAACCATCACGCAATCACAAGAGCTAATCCTTCTTCTGCCTCTACTACTACTACTGCTACTATAAATTCTAATTCTTCAGTTGGTAAGGGAAATCTTAATGTCAACCAATTACATGATATACCAATTACTTCAAAGTTTTCAAATAATTCAATACTATCTCCAACAATGTTACCTCCAATTTGCAGATTACAATTCCATTCTCAAGCACCAATGTATAACACTTCGGTCAATCTCCTTCTATTAAACTTCATTGAGAGATCAAAAGCTTGTTCAGACTCAACATCAAATCAAGATACTGGCAATCTTGAAATTTTGGGTAAAGGTATAGTATCGTGTTGCATAGCATTTGTATTTGAAAAATCATTTTCTAAAGTAAATCCAACATCCATTGAATATTTAAGAAACAAGTTATCTCAACAACTGTCATTGGCTAGGATATTTAGAGAATTAGATCCTAAAGCTGTGTCTAATATTCTTTTGAATGATGAAATTGCCGTGTTGTCATTGTATACCTTATTGGGAGGATGTGTTAAAGATTTTGGATTCGATTCAATAATGTTACCTTTATGTGAAGTGTTCTATAATTACATTTTGAAGGACTATCCTTTGATATCTAAGCACGCGATACCTTTTAGGAGTAAAGACTTCAAACTAGGACCAGAAATTGGTCCTACTTCTTCTTCTTCTGCTGCTGCTTCTTCTTCATCATCTTCATCTTCTTCTGTCTACCCTGAACAGAATTCTCTTAGTCAATTGAACTCATTGGCAACGATAGCCACCGATATACAATCTAAGGAAGAGCAAGAAGAACACTACCAACAACAGCAGAGGCAACAACAACAACAAGACCAATATCGAAAAGAGAATCCCCAGCAACGATATCCTCAACAACCATTGCCACTTCAGCTGCTTCCAAAGCAAGATGTTGAACCTAAATCGAAGGAATTTAATGATAATCACTCAAAGCAAATGTATAAGAAGAGAGTAACATTGAAATTCTTGACATCTATTCTCGAATTTACATATCCTGCCAACAATTCAGCGGTTCCAAAACTAATTGAACTCCTAGAAAATGGCAAGTCTGCTTTTAAACTCACCTCAGTCAATAATTCGTTAATAATAAGTTTAAGAAATGCTAAGGATAAGGTTCTTATTGATTCTGACCAAGAATTGGAAAAAATCTTCAAAACTCATGACTTGATTGAACTTGAGATCTTCGTTAGAACTGCTCAAAACATTCCCATCAACGAACTAACTTCTACTGTTTTACCATCCACTGGCCCACCAAGAGTGTTATTCCCACCTCCGTTTGGTTCAAGATCTTCTGCTATGGCTCATCTGAGACTGGGGCATATCACTCCATTAAATTCCCTTGGAGGGTTCAAATTTTTATCAAATCTGGAAGATAACCTTACACCACCTCCACCGCTAATACTCCCCAGATTTCAACCGCTATTATAATAAACTCCATCAATTATTTACTAATGCAAAATGACTTGGAATAGAGAAATACTCCGGGTTTAGTTTCAATAAGAAAAATGATTCATTAATTGTAGAATTATAGATATCAAATCAACTTAGAAGATAATCCCAACGATTTAAATGAGTTAACCAATTCTCTAGCTTTTTGATCATCATTGACTTCTCCTCTTTGATCCAAATCTTCTCTTTCTAAAGTTGCATGGGAAGATTCTGGTCTAGATTTTAAAGGAAGTGAATGTGCCCGAGAACTTGGATCTGTTTTGGGTTCAAGAGATTTTGTATCGGCCAAGTTAGAATAGTTTGGTGGTTTTTCCAGTTCACGTATCAGTTGATTTGCCAGTTTCTTAATTGACATCTTTTGATTACTTTGTGGTTGAGCTTGTGACGACAAGGGTCCATCGCTCTTTATGTGATAAGGATCAAGTACTTTATGATTTCGTCTGACATAACTATTCTTTTCTTCATTAAAGGATTGTTCAGAATTATGCTCTGATGCATAGCCAACTTCAGCTCGAGGGGATAAATTGCCATCAATGTTTGGCATTTGGAAATTTGGAATTGATGGTGGAGGTGGTGGAACAGAAGGAGCTATTATCAGGTTATTGTAATAGAGAGAGTTATACATCATGGGTATTGCCATATGAGGCGATGAAGTACCCGTTGCTGTATTATACGGTTGAAAGGTGTTCCCATAATAAAATTTCTGCTGGAACAGGTTTCTTTCAAATGCTAAGCTGCTCAATGCAATCGAATTAGCAATGGAATTTGGACCATAACCATTACCATTGCCATTATTATTATTATTATTATTATTATTAGTATTAGTATTATTATTATTATGGTTATTATTGTTGTTGTTATGATAGGAATTGGCTTTTGAAAACGGATAAAGTTGCTGAAGCAAATAATTATTAAAATCTGGGAACTTATCAAAACGAACAGTAAGTTTTCTTCCTTCAAATTCTACCTCATCAAAATATTTGATAAGTTTTTCAGAAGATTGCTGATTGCCAGTTGTAACAATTGCAAATCCTCTACTCATACCTCTATTTTCATTCATTTGATGGTTCTTATTATCTTCAGCATATGGAGAATTAGAAGCATTCAAGTAATAGTCGTTATTATAATTTTTCATATTTCCTTGAGGTTGCATTGGGATTTCAACTCTTAAGATTTCAATGGAATTGTTTGGTTCTATTTCTTCTGACCTTGTAACAAGGAAATTCTTAAGAGTTGGCCAGGTTGAAGTGAAAGGAATATTTCCAACAAACAATCGTTTAGGGTTCACCTTTATTGGTTGACCCTCATCATTCATAATGGTGATAGCTTCATGTTTCTGATAATTCGAATATGAGTTATGTTCAAACAGAGATTGAGATTCCAAAGTCGAGGTTTCAGATATTGAATTGGGATTTGAATCATGATCTTCACTCAAATGTTCATTCAGTTCGAAATGCGTCTTTCCGGCACTGCTACTGCTACCATTTACCAAATTCATTATGAATGGAGGTAAGCCAGTGGCTCCCGACGAAGAAGATGTTAGACTGCTGGATCTTTGTAATGAAGATTTTTTGGGCACAGGACATTCCATTGACCTATTAAACGACATCTTTCTGCTGCCGTATATTCTGGGGGTATTGCTTCGATTATAATTCGAATATAGATTCATATCGTGCCAGAGAATTTGGGAAGGATTATGTTGATGAGCAATAGGGCCATGCATAGAAGGAAGAGGCATCATGTGAGGAGGATATTCATAATTGGATTGTGGGAACTGAGCATATGAAGGCAAGTAAGGGTTATAATAGTTATTTCCCATGCTGTTTTGTCGAGGTATATGAGGACCGGGTAATTGAGGAGGTAATTGGTGGATAGGATGAGGTATTGAAGATGACAAACCTGGAGGAGCCGAGCGACGAGGATGAGATTGGGCAACATCAACAGAGGCAGCAGTGGTAGCTGAAGAATTAGTAGCAGCGGCACTAGAGGCAGCAGAAATAGCAGCTGCAGTAGCAGCAGCAGCAGGAGCTGTAGCATTAGCAATAGCAGTTTCACGAACAATTGCACCAGCGATAGAATTGGCGGCAGCGATACCTGCAACCGGAAGTGGTGGGTGAGATGGTGAGTGCATTTCAAATTGCATTGGTAACGGTGGTGATATATATGAACCGTTGGTTGGATTTGAAATTATCTTTGCCTCCAAAGTTGTTCTATCAAATTCATAACCATTCAATGATTCAATCAATTTATGAGCCATAGACCAATCCACTTGTACGACAACATAAGGTTTAGCATCCGATTTCAAAGTTTGTCCTTTTCCTTCAGAGAAAGACTTTTCACTAGCTCCTTTCTCATTATTATCGTCATCAGTATCGCCATCTGACGGATTAGAATCCGAATTCATCCAATGATTTGAAAAATATTCTACCACTTCATACTCTAATGAACCATTGAACTCTTCATCTATAGAAAAAGTTTCAACAATTGAATTCAACAACTCAATGATTGTTTCCTGATATGTATGTGGTAAAAAATTGGAGATCTTTATACGACAAACAAGATTTGGTAAGTTATGAACCATTGACGAAGGATAAGGGGTTGCAAATGGAAGAATTGAATTATTATTTAATACTCCAGTAGATGAATAACCATCAATATCATCGATCAATTCACTTGAACTTGTATAATCAGGATCTGCTTCCTGTACTATACCAAAAGAAGAGGGATAGAAAGGAGTAGCCAAAGGATTATAATTCTTTTGCTGTTTCGGAGAACCTGATCCAGTTGATATACGAGAATTAGAAGAACTTGTCATTTCTTTTCTTGAAGGACTAAGTAGCTTTAGCTTGAAAGATATATTGAAGAAAGAAAACACACTAATCCCTATCAATTCAAACCCAAAGCTCCCAGAAACAGAGGCAAAAGAAGAAAAAAAAACTAAAATCTCAATTCTACAAACCTCAAATTTTGAGAGTCAAATCCACAGTGAGTAGTGGAAATTTACTTGAGTACAAAAGCGAAAAGGTGCAATTTTAATTCAATTTTCAGTTTTTTTTTGGTGATAAGAAATGGATCACAAATTGGGAATGCCTGCGACAAAAATTGGTCTCGTCGAATATGCCAACCAAACAGTATTATCACGTTCCAATTCCTGGTCGTCGACAAAACTATCTTCCGTCAAATACAAATTAAGGGGGGCAGTGTAGAAAGTTAAAAAATATTAAATTAGTCCAAGGAAGGAAACTGACAGGTCCGCGTAATTTTGCGATAAGATTACCATTTTTGTCTTAATTAGGTGCAGGATACATTGATAATATTTTTGCAGGTGCGTTACGACGGTTGGAGTGAGATTGATCAGAATTGACTCGAGAAAGAAGGTACATTTTATTGCAGAGGTTGTATAATCTAAGGTTAAAGGTCTACAGGACAGCAAGATGACAATATTCTAAAACAGTTTCCAATCAAACAAGGAGAATTGGAATTGGATACAACTTGAACCCAAAAATTTATAACCCCGACTACATTCGGACCTGCATACAATCACTTGAAAGGGCTGCATCAATGGTTCCAATTTGGGGCTTTTTTTTTCTTTGATGTTCCAATTTTGCAGTCAAATTCAAGACAGTTTACTCTTTTATCTGAAGTTGGTTTCTAAACTATTTCTATCGACTCCGACTAAAAATCAGAGCCGAGTATCGAACACAGCACATGTTTTTGTGTACGTTGTACGTTGGTTCAGTTTTCCCTCAAAGTTAAAGGATTCTGTATGAAATGGTTCACAATGTGAAAAGTGAAAAGTTGCAACCAATTCCTAATATCGCATCAACTGTACAAAACACCATCCACAAGCGTATACAAACATGCACAATCATGTTAAATTTATTTGTATCAACAGGAATCAATATCTTTTTATTATTGTATTGCAGTACTCTTGTCATTTTCAAGAGAAAATATCATCCATTTATCCAACAGTTCTTTATTCTGGATACACGTGAACAACACTTTACTTACCACTTCTTACCTATGAGTTCCAAAGATAACGAGAAACAACCAAAACCAACGGTTCAACACCACTCCAAAAATCACCATGTTGAAACCCTAACGTTTTTTGAGCCAGAACCAATTGAATTAAATGAAGAACTACCCTTTAAGAAATTCCACAAATTCAAGAATCTATTCCATTGCCTTACTATTTCATTTACTGGATTCCCCTTAGGATGGGATGTTGGTACCATTGGACATATAGTGACCCTGAATCATTTCAAAATAGTTTTTAATCAGTTATCAACTATACAAATTGGTATTATCATTTCTATTCTAAATCTAGGATGCATAATGGGAGCTATTACATTAGGAGAAAAAGCTAATAAAGTAGGAATGAAGAATTCTATTTGGTTAAGTCTGATCTTATACTGCATAGGAACCACTATAGAAATTGTTTCAGCACAATTCAAATTTAATTATAACTGGATTCTATTTACCAGTGGTCGGTTTTTCTGTGGGGTTTGTATTGGTAGCTTTGGTGTACTTGGTCCTATATATATTAGTCAAACCGTTCAAGATTTGCATAACAAGAAATTCTGTATTTCCTGGCATCAGATTTGTTGCAGTATAACGATTCTCATAGGAAATGTTTTAATGATATTCCTTAAGAACAGTCCAAACGTAATATTAATTACTGGACTACTTAAATATTTTACATGTATACTGATTTCATTGTTGATCATTCTAGTTCCGCAATCAAACCACCCATTTGTCAACAGCCATCCAAATTCTGATACTCTTTTGATCAAGAAAGCACTAACAGAAAGTTTGAATCTGAATTCAAATACCAATTCGACTTTCTTTTCATATTCAAAATTTATAAAATCTAACTCGTTCATTCACTTGAAGTGTTGTTTGGTGATGATATTTCAACAATTTACTGGAATTAATTTCTATTTCTATTATAGTTCCAAGATATTTAAAGGCATTTCTCCAGAGATTGCTAGTACCATATTGAGTAGTTTCAATTGCGCAAGTTCATTCTTCGCAGGAATTTTCATTGAAAGACTTGGAACGATGAAAACTCTATTCTTGGGATCCCTTTCAATGGCAGTTTGTATGATAATATTTGCCATAGTGGGTATGGTCAATGATAACAATATGAATACCACTCCTGGTATAGCAGTTACAAACTCTTCTCTTCTTGGTTACGAAGTTGTTATAATTGTCTTTGTTACATTATACATCATACTATTCGCCTTGAGTTGGGGTACTGGTGCAGCCATATTGATAAATGAATTGAGCAATTCTTCATCCGAATCAATGGCTTATAGCATTTGCTCAAATTGGTTATCTAACTTCTTAGTTGCAATTATTACTCCAATATTAAGTGAAAAATTGGGGTTTGGGTTGGGACTCATGTTTGCTTTATTTCTATTAACTGGTGGGGGTTTCATCAAATATATCCATTAGAAGTAATTACAACAAATTCTTAGTAAAAGCTTTATTCGATACAATCTATACCAAACTCTATAAACAAAAAGAATAATCAACCAAACTTTTATTAGTCTGAAACAATTTTCCTTCCAACTTCAAATTTTTTTGTGTTTTTTTTTTCTTCAGTTCTCTCTTCCAATTTCTTAACACCTCTTTCAATTTAAACACCTTCTATTCTCCTTCTTAGTTTTTTCAGTTCTTAATTAGTTTTTCAATTTCCTTG
Source organism: Chernovozyma sophiae-reginae (assembly GCA_030564725.1). NCBI lineage: Eukaryota > Fungi > Ascomycota > Pichiomycetes > Serinales > Debaryomycetaceae > Chernovozyma > Chernovozyma sophiae-reginae. The sequence goes on from JAKTYG010000064.1 coordinate 8,291, forward strand.
GACGCAATTTCTAGATCCGAATCTGTACCAACCAAATAAACAAATTGATTAGATACATCACTTTGCTTTGGAACATGAATGAAACAATTCGAATCCTTTCTAATCCTATTAAGGGTAGAACCTCTAGATCCAATAATTTTCGACATTAAAGATGGGTTTGCAAAGTAATACCAACCGGTAGCATTTGCATTTTCAGCTGCACTTAAACGAGACTCAATCAATTTGGCTGCTTTGGAAGTATTTTCCTTTTCACCAACAAATCTCCAAACAATGTCATTCGTTTTATCTGGTAACTCAACATTTTCAACAATTGTAAATTTATTTTCACCTTCAGAAATTGCTTCTTGAGGAGGGTTAGGGATCTTAGCTTTTAATAATTGTTTAGCTTTCTTTTGAGTGTCTCCATGTTTAACATCAACATTAAATTCTGATTTCAAAGTCGTAAAAATGGCACCTCTATCAGAAACCAAAGCATGATATTTTTCAGGAACTGTAACAGAATCATTCCAATTATCTTTTGTAATTTCATTTAATTCAATTTTCAACTTTGTAATGTTTTCTGGTAAACCTTCCAATTTGATGATATTAGAATCTGAATCTGAATTTGGAACATTAATAGTAACACCATACTTATCCTGTAAACCTTGACGGATATGTCCACCAGTACCAATGACAAGTCTATGTTTTTCCTTTGCTAATTCATACTCTTCAGTAACATTTGCTTCTCTAGTCTTAACGATTTCCTTAACTTGTTCGATAATCTTGTTAACAATCTTTTGATCTCCAGTACAAACAATTTCATCAGAACCTGAACGTTCTTCAGGAATGACAATAAGTTTCTTGTATTGATATCTTGGAACATCTTCTCCTCCTGCTTTCGAAATGATTTCTTTTAAAACATTTCCTCTTTGACCAATCAAATAACGATGATGTTTTGGGTCAACTTTTATAGCTGTAGTAATGGAATTTTCAACTTCCTCAATGATTTCATTAATTTTACTTATTGCATTCTTTAATGATGATTTTGAACCAGTCAATTCAAGTTCAATATATCCTAATTCTTTCTCATCTTTATCTCTATTGAATCTATATTCAATACCAGTTCCATCGGAAATATCATTGATAGTTTCCCCAGCTTTACCAATAACCCTAGAAATAGCCTTTGATGGAACTTTAAGAGTTTGTTTAAATCCATTTTCCTTTTCAAAATCATATAATTCTTTCAATTCTTCTTCCGCTTTTGCAACTCCTCTTGATGGACCTCTGATGGTGACTTCATCCTTTGTTCTTGGAGAATCACTATGATTATTAAATGCACTTGTTGAGCCAAGTGAAGGGAATCTAATCTTAACATTATACTTATCTTGCAATCTGTTAACATAAACAAAATTGGCTCCGATGATCTTTCTGTGATATTGTTCTTCAATTCTTAATCTAACCAAAGTTTCGTCTGCCCATTTCTTGGAAATTTCGGAAATTTTTGCTTTAGCAAGTTCAACATTTTTCTTAAATCCTTTAATTTCAATATCAGTTTTCAGAGATTTATCTTCTTTATTTGATTCAGACACCAGATCGCTATCACCATTCTTATTCACATCTATTTTAACTCCAAATTCTTCTTGTAATGAATTCAAATTAGAGCCACTCTTACCAATTAATCTTGATAAGATGAAAGTAGGGAATGTAATCTCACTAACATACGCATCATTGAATTCGGAAGCATCTTTCAACACTTGTTCAATTTCTTGAACAACGGTAGAAACTTCAGATTTAATACCACGAATAAAGATTTCATCATCAGAATCTGTCGAACCATTTGAATGAAATTGAACACGAACCGAGTTTGGAGAAACTTCTTGTAATATGTATTTCAAAGTAGTTCCCTTAGGACCATTGACAGCTTTTTGATCTTTTGAAGAAACATTTAAGATCTTTGATTCCAATGATGAAGCAAGATCTCTTATAGCATTTAAAGATTGACTTACATTCTCTAACGAAGCAGACGATTTGGAAGTATCAACAAAATCATCAAAGTCTTCTTCATTCGATGATTGTTCTTCAGTTGAGAATAAAGTAATGATATTATTTAAGATAACATACTCAACTTGATTTTCTTTAGCAATTGGATCAATAATTTCTGATACTTTCTTCATGAAAAATTCATCGATGTCATCAATAACTTTAGTTAAATCAGGAGTGATTTTATTGACAATAGAAACAATTGATTTCTTAGCATTTTTGGCATTTTCAACTTGATCTAATTTACTAATAATCTCAATTGGAATACTACCGGATTGGTTAGTACCTAAATATTCAGATGTTGGTGCATTAATGATAACGTCGTTTGACTTACCAATCGATTTAAAGGTACCATTTTTAAGTAAAAACAATGCAACTGCTTTAGTATGAGCAATGTTTCCCTTATGAGCTTTTGACATATCTAATACTTCAACTTTAAATTGAGAAGTTGTATTTCTTGCAAATTCTTGAGCCAATTTAATTTGTTTCTTCTCTCCAATGAATTGAACATTAGTTCCATCTTCTTTAGGTAATGTAATTAAAACGTTAAATGTATTCAAAATTTCCTTTATTGGTAAAAATTGATACTTTAACTTTGGAATTGGTACTTGTTCAATGGAGATCTTTGATTTAAATTCATTTAAGCTATCTTGAATTTCATTTTTGATTTGTAATACCAATTCTCTATTACCAGAAATTAAAATATTGGAACTTGATGAGCCATATTCAGGAATAACAATATCTAATGATGAATATTTATTAACAATTTCGGATAAAACTTTAGAAGCAAATGGTTTAATTGACTCATCAACTGGAATTTTAGATACTAAATTCTTAGTTTCTTCATTAACAATAGAAAGAATTTGATTTTTGGCAGCTTTACAACCTTCAACATCCCCTTCAATGGTAATTTTAACCAATTGAGAATAAATATCATCATCTTCAGGACTAGGAGTAGTTTCATCTTCATCTACTTCGACATTTCCAATATCAATCTTAACTTCATTTGCTTGAATAATTGGTCTTAAGACTTTACCTTGAGGTCCAATAACTTTTGATCTGATTTTAGCAGGAATAGAGAATGTCAACTTAACTGGTCTAGTCAATTTCTTAATAACCAACCTTTTAGCAAGTTTAACATCTTCTGGCTTACCAGTAATAAGAAAAGTTCTCTTTTTTGTATGTTGAGAAGTGGTACATTCAATATTAGTTTTAGTATCAGACTTAATTGCGGTTAAAATCTTGACAAATTCTGGTCTAGCAACGTTAACTTGATCTTCAACATCAAGAGAAAAAGCATCTTGAATAGTTGAAGATTTAAATTTATTCGAATTTGAAGTGGATCCCAAAGTTGCACCGGAACCATTAGAAAGTTTTGGAGTGGAAAAGGTTGAAGTAGTGGAAGCAGAGGAAGAGGAAGTGGAATCAGAAGGAGAAGCAGAATTGGTTGATCCACCATTTTTCACCCAAGTTGGAGTGGAAGAAATAGTTGAACCTCCACCTAAAGCAGGAAAGGCAGATTCATCAGCAACAGAAGGAATTGAACCAGTAACTGAACCAGCGGTAGAACCGGAACTCAAACCGGTACCTGAACCATTTTTGGAACTCGATTGAATTGCAGTTTGATCTTCAACTTCAAACTCAGGCTCAAGAGATTCCTCATAAGTTTGAGGCTCTGAAGCATAACGAGCAGCGATAATTTCAGCAGGAGTAGACATTACTTAGTAACGACCGAACAAAAGATAGTAAAGCAGTAACAAGGACAAGAGGAACAAAGAAAAAGAAAATCAAACAAAATTGATTTATTTCTAATAACAGCAGATTGTATTAAAACAACCAAAAATGATGGTAACTGAACAGCAAGATTTCAACAAGGTTGAATTTGTGAAGCGATTCAAATTTGGAAATTGTTTAACCAACGATTTAAATCAATTATTTCTCTCAACCGGCGCAATAAAGTGACAGAAGAGCTAATATAGGTGATTAGATAGGTAATTTTTCTAGAAATTAGCTTGAAAAATTAAGTAATTGATTAGAAAGTAAAAGTTTTTTTGGGAATGAAAAACTGGATTGTGATCAAAAGAGTTGATTGATTTTCAGTACGCCACGTCGCAAAAGTTTACCCAAAAACTCGTGATTCGAGGGCAGCTGGTAGCTTTGTAGGCGCGAATTTTTGGACAATTTGAGGGCAGAACATAGCCTTGTGAGGCGCGATTTCCTCTCAATAACGGAGTTTTGTTATGCTCTGCCTAAAAGGCTTGGATTTGAGATTTCGCGAACTCTCGAGTTCTGCGAGGCGAAGGATAGACGAGCTCTGTGCAAACGCTGTCAGTTATTTTGAGTGGAAGGGGACGCGTAGGCAAAGATCTGTGCGAACTCATCAACGCACCAACGCACCAGCGCCCCAACGCCCCAACACACCAACACTGCAACACACCAACACTGCAACACACCAACACTGCAACACACCAACACACCAACACACCAACACACCAACACACCAACACACCAACACACCAACACACCAACACACCAACACACCAACACACCAACCAACACACCTACACACCCATACACATCTTCATCTCGTAGATTTACTCCTTACACCCTACAAACAGTCTATAGGTAACTTTATTCATTCAACTTCTAAGGTAAACTCTCTCAAAGGGTTTCGTATAGTAAGGTTCTCACCTGATATTCTTCATTAGCATCTTCAAGATCTTGGAAGTTTCCAACAAAATCATCTCCTCTCACGACTCCAGGTAAGAGTTTTCCGTTAGAATATCTTCTCCAAATCTTCTTAGCCTCCTCATCAGTTCCAAGGTCACGATAAGTAAACTGGATTCCATTGGCTTGCAAAATCGTGGCAAGTCTATTGGTTCTAGTCATGATTTGCATTCCTCCAGCAAGCGAAGTGAAAACATAAATTGGTTGAGACTCCAAATGTTTACGTAATTCTTCTGGACTAACATCAATGTCATCTAAGTCATCATCAACAGCTTTGGAACTTTTCACTTCTTTGACAGTAGGTGGTGCTTCCTCAACCGGTACTTTTTCAATTGGAGCTTCCTCAGCTGATTCAACCTTCAAAGATTTCACTTGACTTTCATCAGCAATAGCACTTACTTCTCCCTCTTCACCCTTTCCTTCTACTTCATCTTTCTTGTCATCTATTTTGTCATCATTATCATCAATGCCATCTTCTTCATCTCTCTCAACTTTGTCCACAGAACTTTTCAGCTCCTTTTCAATAGACTCTTCTTTATTTTTCTTTGCTCTTCTTTCAGCATTCTCGTTATCTTCTTCCTTACTAACATTTAAAACTTCTTCAACCATGGTATCTAACCCGTTGATATTCGAATAAGGATCATCCGTTAAAAGGGCACCTTCTTGTGCCAATTCTTCAGTATCAACACAATTCTTTTCATTATTCGAACTACTACTACCTCTATTCACTTTCTCTGCTGGTTGTCTTGATCTTGATCTTGAAATAGATCTCAAATAATTGGTAGTTGATATTGATCTCGTATTGAAATTATAAGTATGATCAGTTGAAGAGGCAGGAATATCCACATCGAAATTCGTATAATCTCCTGTAGTAACTAACGATACATCTCTCTCAGGAAGACTTGCTTCTCCTTCACCTTCCAATTCAGCAGCTGCAATTGAATCTCCTAAAGTTGGTTTGGACTTTCTGGATCTTCTGTCATCAACTTCTTCAACTTTTGCTTTTTCAGGTTTGGGTTCTTCTGGGATACTAGATTCATTCAATTCTTCTTCTTGATTAACTTGAAGTTTTGCAGGAAGTTCATATCTGGAAGGATCTTCTCCATGAGTACTCTTATAAGAATCACCACGAGCCAAATGAGGTTTCGCAGAAGATCTTGAACGAGATCTGGAATTTGAACGATCGTTAACTCTAGAACGAGAAGACGATCTACCATCTCTTTGGAAATATGGAGCATGTATCCCATCCTTAAGATTCAAATAAGATTGTTGTTCAGTAGAGGGGGTTGAAACTATAGAAGGAGTAGAAAAACTGGTGGTTTTCTTATCACGGGGGATTTCACTTTTAGTATCTTTGTAGTCTGAACGAGTAGGAAGACGATGAGGATCATGAGATTGAACTGAATTCAATAAATCTTTGTGTTCAGTAATTTGGTTCTCCAATTGAAATTCTGAAAGATTTGGAGTGGAATAATCACCATGCAGATAAATTGAATGGCCAGCATGTTCGGACGAGGTGACGGACTCACCAGTAGCAGCTAATGAGGAATTGGCACCAACTTCATTTGAAGTTTTTTGTTCTTCCACCTCTTTCACCTCGTCTGCTGGTAAATCAACCTTCTCAACGTTGTCCAACTCTCCACTCTCCGCCTTAATTTCACTACGAAGGGGAGAAATGTGCTTGTCCTGATCGTCTACTTTGGACTCAGATTGCTTAAACTTTACATCATCCTTGACATTACCTTGTTCGTCAAGAAACTTAGTGAAATCTTCTTCCGATCCCAAAAGTGCACCTTCACTAATCAAATCGTCCAATGAAGCACCAAGGGTTGAATTCAATAGCGCCGATTTCTTCTCCTTATTCAGGGTTCTATTGCTTTTAGATCCCGAATATTTCTCGGGATGGATGTAATTCTTGTGTTCTGAATCATCAGCAGATCTTAAAGAAGCTCCCACAAGCGAAGGAGAAGCCAACTTCTCTGCCTTTTCTAATTGCTGTTCAAAATCCATTCTTGTTTGCTAATATAAGATTAAAGACAATTCAATCCAAAATACAAATCTAACCTTTTGTCTAAGAGAACTTGAGTCCAATCTATTTCTAAAAAGTGTATGAACCCTGAATTGTCTTGAATCGAAAAAGGAAAACTGTTTTGTACTAATTGATATTTGTGGTATTTAAATCACCACTACCCCAATTTCACCACTAGAGATTCTAAAATTACTGATAAAGTGTCGGCCAATCAAACAAGAAAGTATCGTAATCTGAGGGCGCGTGACCAGAAGAAAGTTGGTTGTTGGCGAGAGGCGAGGAGGCGAGTAGGTGAATAGGTGAGGTGAGCAGGTGGCAGGTGAGCAGGTGAGCAGGTGAGTAAGTGAGCAAGTGAGCAAGTGAGCAAGTGAGCAAACTTTAAATGGAGCAGCAACAAACTGAACAGGCAGGGTAGAAGAGGCAGAGTTAGGGGCAGAGTATACGAATGAACCAGAGGGTAAGTTAGAAGAAGAAATTGGAGGGAGATTGTGAAGATGAGTGGCATGGACTAGAGATATAGAGATATAGTTTTACAAAAACGATAGAGTAGTACAGTAAGATTGAAAGGTAGGGTGAGAGCAACATCTAAGATGGGAGAGACTCAAATGACTTGTTCTTGTCTTGCCTGTAGACTTTGTAAGGTCCGCTAAGAAAGAGGGAGAGCCCAAAGCGGGAACCCAAGAAGTCGCGGCGTAGAAAAAAGAAACTCAGCGAAGATTATTCTTGAAATTAGGGGCTCACATTGGGTACGCTACCGGAACGAGGGGGACAAATTTAGAGAAGTTGTCACCGGACTTAGAAACCTCAATGACTGTTCTGGATCCCGCCGCTTAGAAGACATAAAATGAAAGTCTTTGGTACATGTGGTAGTCAAACTAACGGACAAATGGATGAACATCAAAGTGTTAAGAACCAGCAGCTTTCCTGTTATCAAGTTCTACCTTTACCCGCCCCACCCCTTAAACAAAGGCGAAAAATGGTTAGAAGGAACTCATCTCCAAACTCCAGGAAGGAATTGCGATTCTGATTATCGTCGACCAAAAATTTCATATTGGCCATTTTACAAAATGACATCCTGCATACAACATCAACTCTTATCTTAATTTATTGTCGGATATACCCAAAATACTTCCAAATAACTATTCTCGAATCAATCCCTGACTACAACTTGGCCAATATCCATCTCCACACACAAGTTATAACCATCTTTTTATCGTATGTGACGCCTATAAAATGACTGAGGTAAGTGTACTGCATACAACGAAACATTTTACTCAGCGGGCTGATTAGAGAGACGCTCCGCTGGCCGCTACTCGCGGAGAACCACTGCGTGGAGCCTGGCTCGCTTCGCGAGAGGTAGGAGATTCTAGAGACTCCCGTAGGGAGCAGCTCTCCGCAGGAGTCTCCATGAAATGGCCCTAGCGGAGCGGAAGTGGAGTCGTCCTAAGTTCTGGTTTTCCCAGATGGTTCAGAAGTAAGAGAAAGAAGCTACTCCCCCATCGGAAGGTCCTTCATGTAATGCTCAGTTCCGAAATCAAAATTTTGATGGCCTCGCTGCGAACGGTAAGCAAACGCTCGTGACCATGATATCTCGTATCGTAGCAATCACTGACCTACCTTGGAAGTACTGGGCCAGGAGATGAGTCTTGCGAAACTAAGACAACTGACCATGGATCCTTATTAGTACTAGAAGAAGACTCATATTAGTTGTTTTGTAAAAGTAGGGGGGAAAAGTAGAGGAAATACCAGAGTAGTAGAATTGAATTATCGCCATCGCCAGCACCTACAACTCTACGACCGACCACTACTCGTGCCCATCCATCACCACCACCATCATCTTCTCTTCTTCTTCCTCTTCTCACATCATCGTAAAATTTGATCAATTTCACGTGACCTTTCTTAAACGTCAATGTGACCCTCCATGCCTTTCTTTTTCTCGCCAGTCTCAAAAGAAATGCGAAACCACCTTATATGCACTACCGAACCTCTATCCTCGCGAAGGATCCCCTTGTAACCATTTAACGAGTGGCTGTCCAACAATAATTCTTATACAATCAACTTGTTAACTTCAATAGCTAACTTAGATTAATCTATTTTTGAAGACTTAAGTATCTATTTCTATTAGAGGTAACTGGCATTTTTTATTCAACGGGATCGTTTAATAAATACTTGACTTTGTACACTCACTTTCAGAAATTGTGATTTTTTTTTTTGGTCGATTTGACATCAAGTCCCCCAATTTCTAAGCATAAGACAACAAAAAGAAGATAAGTTTCATACAAATCAAATATCTCTTGATATCCTAACAGCTGCTAGATTAACTAAACTGTTAAATCGGTGATACCCAATACCCTAAAACTTCCTATAGCTACCTGTTCTCGTTCTGCTAGTGGCGGTTCATTTTCTCAATTCTCGGATCCTCATTTGTTACTTTAGCCATCCTTGTTTTGTTTGTGTCTAAAGTTCATTTAACTATCACTGATTCATTTAATTTTGTTTTTGTTTGAAATTCATCTTGATCTGTCATAGAGATAACTCAACTAAATCCGTCAACTATATCAGTTTTTTTTTATTTTATTTTCTTCCTTTGGTGACTACACTGAAGCAGGATACTCAACGTACGAAACAAGAAGCTACTTAGAAACAAGAAGCAGCTTAGAAACAAGAAGCAGCTTAGAACAAGAAGCAGCTTAGAAACAAGAAGCAGCTTAGAACAAGAAGCTACTTAGAAACAAGAAGCAGCTTAGAAACAAGAAGCAGCTTAGAACAAGAAGCAGCTTAGAAACAAGAAGCAGCTTAGAACAAGAAGCTACTTAGAAACAAGAAGCAGCTTAGAAACAAGAAGCAGCTTAGAAATAAGAAGCAGCTTAGAAACTAGAAACAGCTAAGCCAAGAAACCCAAGAAAACCGAAAAAAAACAAAATACAAAAGAAATTCAAACATAATGAGTTCAAAATCTGCTGCTGCTATTTTACAGCGACAATTCAAAGACTTGACCGATCCTAAAAAGGGAATCCCTAGTTTCCATATAGAACTTGATAATGATAACATCTTCTTATGGAACATTGGAATTATGGTGCTTAATAAAGATTCAATGTATCATGGAGGTTACTTTAAAGGACAAATGAGATTTCCTCCTGAATTCCCATTCAGCCCTCCAACTTTTAGATTCACTCCTGCTATTTATCATCCAAATGTTTATAGAGATGGAAGATTATGCATTTCAATTTTACATCAAGGTGGTGATCCAACTTCTGAAGAACCAGATAGTGAAACCTGGTCACCTGCACAAACTGTGGAATCTGTTTTAATTTCAATCATATCCCTTTTAGAAGATCCAAACGTTTCTTCTCCAGCAAATATTGATGCATCAGTTGAATTAAGAAAGAATCCTGAAGCTTATAAGAAGAGAGTTTTACAAGAAGTTGAAAGATCTAAAGCTGATATTCCTGAAGATTATGTAATGCCTGAATCTGAACATCTTGCTTATGGTAATGGTAGTTCACTTTCTCATGAAGTTGAACAGGAACCGGTAGATGAAGATTTTTGGTACGATAGTGAGGAGGAAAGCTTTGATGAAGAGAGCCTTATGGATGATATGGAAGATAATGAAGATGAAGAGGAAGAAGAAGAAGAAGATGTTGATATGGATGGGAAATAGTATTAGAGGACGGTAAGTGGGCTACTGAAGTACAGGAGTAGGAGGGAGGGAAGGAAAGAAGGAAAGCGGCGAGGGCAGAAGGCAGAAGGGAGTAGGAAAGAGGAAAAGAAACAGGAAGCAGGAAACAGAGATATACGATGATAGCAACCATCTCGTCATCCTAAGAAAGAGTCTGTTGCTATTCTGTTTTTGTTTCTTTTTATCGCAGGTTTACTAATGGAAGTACTTACAAGAGTATATTCTTTTGGGTCATTCCAGATTAGGGCTCACTTCAACTTGGACCCTCCGATTACTTTCTGTCAGTGTTGGTTTCTTTTCTTTAACTTCGACAACTTCTCCAGCTTCATTACTTTCCCATGCATCTCCTGGTCTCATTTAATTGCTTAACTTCATCTATCTGCTATGTGTCCTTTCTACTATATACATCTTCCATCAGCATAACGTGATTCGATGTTCTCCGTTTTTATTTCAATTTTCTTGCATCAACAATTCCACATAGAGTATAACGAGTTTATCTTAATAACCATTGATCCATTTGACTGCATCCAAAGTTTTACGTTGTGTGTTTAGTCAACTTGCAAGTTGTGAGGAATACAATTGAATCACCGTACATTTAGCGTATACAAATTCTAATGCATTCATGTTTTAAATCAGACGAAGTCCTATAGAGATAGAATAAGTGTAGTATATAGATATGGAGCTTTCCATAATGATATGAGCAAGGTGTAGTTACGTGATACCAGGATTGTCGAGATGCTGACCCACACACTGACCCACGCTCCCTCTGACAAGTTACTGAAATTCTCAGAACGAGTGAAAAATTGGTCGACTCTCCTAATGCTAAGTTCCTGCTTCTGCATTAAATTGTTCTTCAAGATATATTTCAATGTCTATGATACCCCTTCAACCCCTCAGAAAGTACCTTGTTCACGTTATCAACTTTCAATTTAGCTATTTCATCAGGATAATTACTGTAGAATATGACTACGTACAACTCCCCCTCTGGGCCCAGATTCTCATTGTATTTTACTCTCTCTATAATAGCCTTGACATCTCCTTCGAACTCTAATAAAGTCCAGTCATCGCTCTGTTGTTGAAAATTACTCACTGCTAATAACGAATATATTTTCAAATTATTAGAGGTCAATATGTCCTCCTCATTCGATTTGGAAGTTATCGAAGTTACTGAAGTTAATGGTAACCCAGTACTTGAAAGTAATGATATCGCCAAGGGAGATTGAGACGGATTGGTCAGTATCGGCTTCAAACCTTGCAATAAGATTTTGGAAATCTGTTTCAGTTGAAGCATTATAATATTAAAGAATAGCCTTATCTATTTGATATAAGTATGAAACAAACAGAAGAAGTAACAATGGGACACTTAAGTCTGGCTTTCTCTTTCTTTGTCTCTCTCTCTCTGTCTTCGTTATTCCTTCCTGTATGGTAAACATTTTGAATTTGGCCATTTTTGGTGCGTAAAGTGAGCCCTACAGAAACAGACCCTGCGAGATATCGCTGGCTTAGAAGAGAGTTCACCAGGGCAGAGCAGAGAAAACTGGTGGGGGTGATGGTGGTGTAAATGATCAACTTATGACTTGCTTGCAAATATGAACCAGAAGAACAGATTGTTGCAAAGTCAATTGAGCTGCAAACACATAACTAGGACAAGTACTAGTGTGCTCTTATCAAGTAAGAAGCGATATTGTTTTCCCCTAGCAACGATGCAATTAGCGTTCACCTGCTCAGAAATAGCGACAAATGGTTCACTTCAGCCCTCGAAAACTCAATTAATGCGCTAAATCACCAGTGAAAACTAATCTCTCCCTAAAGTCTTCGCGGATGTCCACCCTCGCTCAATTCTCTCTCTGAAACCAAAACAAAGAACTCAGTGCTCCTGCAGACTACCAAACGCGGTTTACCTTTTTTTCTGTTCCATCAAAGCAATTGGTGGGTGGCTACAATAAACAAAACAAATCATTACTAACAACACCAGTCATTAATTTGACATACTCCAGAGGAAACAGCAAATCGAAGAAGCCTCTCAATTTGATCCATTTGTTTTCCAGAAAGCGAGCCGGGTTGTTGTGTATATAGTTGTGTTATTTTCATTCTTTCATTGGTTGAGACTTGTTGTGTTTTGATCTTTAGCTGGACCATCAAATTGATTGTTGCAATAGTAAAGAGACAATCAACAACCAAGAAACGCAATTGGCATTTACCCTCTTAGCCTATACTTTGGTTACAGAGCATCCCATTTTTTCTGGGCTAGCGATTGGTTTGTCTAGCTTCAAAATCTACCATCATATCAGCATATAAAAAAAACATCTTTGCATTTTAGTTATGGATTCGACTATACAAAGAAAGAGAAATATCAACTCTCTAGTGCCTACAGGCGCTTCTAGATTACCTCTAAAGGAAACCAATGGAAACATTCCATCTCCTGTGCTTAAAAAAGCAAAACTAAATAATAAAAATTCGGTGAATGAACCATCAGCAACCGATTCACAGACTCATATTCTAACTCAATCGAATGTTCATAATCTTCCTCCAACATATACTCAAGGTCAACAAAAGCAACAAACTCAATCGACATCGAGAACTACTCGATTAGTAGGTGAAGAATTTGTAGAATGGCAGAATTCTTGGAGAAGAATCATGAAAGAAAGCACGGCTTACTTTGATACTCAAGGATGTGATGCAACTAATTCATCTCAACAGTTAGAACAGAAAAAGGCTCATAAAGCGTTAAAAACTGTTGGCTGTACTATTGCCAGATTTTACGATCGAGACGTTACAATTATAGTTAGCAGGAGACCATTTAACTCTTCCAAGGAATATCCAGCAAATGATATATTTCATGATGCAGTTAATCAGAGAATAAAAGTTTGGAATTATGATAAAGTGTTTCGGTTTTTGAAAAATTTAGGTACTTTTGATACCAATAACTCAACCGCAAACAATCAAACAGGTGAATTATATAATTTACTTAAAGAAGAAAAAATCTTCGGTACTAATGATCGAGATCCAAATGCTAAAAGAGATGATTTACATTATTTGGACAAGAATTATTTATATGTATACGATTTGACTCAAACTGTTAGACCAATAGCAGTAAGGGAATGGTCAGATAATTCATTCCCAGTTCTTAATTTAACATTGGATGGCAAGTGTCCCTTCATTGCCGATACTAGTAATGATCAAAATCTGGAAAGAAGAAAAATTCGTCGGATTCAAAAATTTGATGCAACCAAAGGATATAGAGATTTGTTAAAGCAAGCAACTTCAAAGATAATTCGTTACATAAAGGGAGAATCATTCAACCTTGATTCTTTCTCATCACAAGACAGCATAAGTGAAGATAACCATATAAATGAAGACAAAACTGAAGAAGATATTATTATTCCTGCTGGAGTTATCACAACCAATTATGATACTAATAACAAATTTAAAACCTTGAACCCAAATTATTTATTTAAAGCACCACCAGCTCCTTTAGTGAGACAATCATCGGTGATTCAGCAGAATGACTCTAATTCTAAATATTTTGAAGTTGCAGCATCCGGGTTTAATGGAGCCTCAAATGCTGCCCAATGTTCAATGGATTCATCTTTAAACAGCAATGCAGCCACGATAATTGGTAATGGATTAGGACCTACAGTTTCACAAGTTCCCTCCAAAAACATAAACAACTTAAAGAGAAGAATATTTTTAAAGAAACAAAGACGACAACAGAAACAACAAAATCCTCAGGTAGAAAAGGGTAAAGATTTAAAACCGGGATATTGTGAGAATTGTCGAGTCAAATACGATAACTTTGATGATCATGTTGTCACTAACAGACATCGTAATTTTTCATGTGATGATCTGAACTTTAAAGATATTGATGAATTAATTGCCACCTTTAATGAATGCAAGTCACTTGGATATGTTACATCCAATGGTGATTTCAATTACGCATAGCTTATGATCATAATTGCATAACCAAAAAATGATAACTATAGAAAAGGGGGGATTCATTATGATTTATTAATATCAGCATAGAAGATGAAATCGAGCCCTTAAAAACACGCTATACATTATATCATAACATACAAATGAATTTAATAAACCATTATTAAGTGTTTCACTATTAGAGTAGAGATCTACGTTCAAGCAAGTTCTAACTACTGAGAGAGATTGTTAAAGATACATCTTTTAGGTTTTTTTTTTTCTTTCTTTCTTTGACTTGACAACAATTTTGTAGACTACGATAAATAGAAAGGAAACCATCACCATCAGACCTGAACAATTTGGTGCTACCATACTGAATTTCTATCCATCTACAGCTAAATATCTGTTAACTAGCAGATGAAATGTATCACCACCTCAAGTCTCAGTATGAATCTTTTTTTCGATCTGCGCGCGCCAACCTCAGACTGCTCAACTTGAGGTTTAGATTTTTGAAATTTTCGATCGACTTTTCTCGTCTTTGTTTCTTTGTCTCTAACCAAGTTAATGAAGTGTATAACGAATCATATATGTACTAAACAGTATACATGGAATAGCAGGTGTGTTCTGTATACTTGCTCTAGGCATTATTCGGATTTTTTGAAAAATCTCCCCAAAGTTGGAGTGTCTAGATTTGGTAAGAAGAGACCATCTCAACTTGCACCTCTACAAAACAATTTAACGAAATCGACTCCAAAGGTCTCTTCATCTCCATTGAGGTCAAATGATAGTAAAAATGTACTTCATCCAATAAAGCAAGGATCTAATATCTCCTCGAAGGACACACAAAATAGATTTGCTGCAAAATATAATGCCAACTCTAAACACATCGATGGCAAACACACCAATGGTAGACAAACTGGAACCAAGCAGAAGCCGAAGTCGTCATATCCTCAGGATGATAAAATGGCAGCGTATAACAAGGCTAAGGAAGTGTTAAAACAGAAAACTCAGAACAGAACACACAATCAGGGCCCAAATAACAAGAACTATTCTAAATCTAATCAAAGATCTGTGGCCAAGAAGCAAGTCGAGAAGATCCATATTCAAATTCCAACCTTTGTGAGTGTATCAAACTTAGCTACAATAATGGGAGTATATCTTAACGATTTGCTCAAGAAATTAGAAGAATTGGGATTTGAGAATATGAGGCACAATTATATTTTAGACAAAGAGAATGCTTCATTAATTGCTGATGAATATGGTTTTACAGTAACTATGAATGATGATTTAGGGGCAGATTTATTTCCATCACCGGTAGATGAAGCTAAATTGAAACCAAGGGCTCCTATAGTAACGATAATGGGACATGTTGATCATGGGAAAACAACCATTTTGGATCATTTAAAGAAATCTTCAATTGTAGATCAAGAACATGGAGGAATTACTCAACATATTGGAGCATTTTCAGTTATCACGCCAATTTCAAAGAAAAAAATCACCTTTTTAGATACTCCAGGACATGCAGCATTTTTGAAAATGAGAGAAAGAGGTGCTACTATTACTGATATTGTTATATTGGTAGTTGCAGCAGATGATTCTGTTATGCCTCAAACAATTGAAGCTATTAGACATGCTAAAAAGGCTGGGGTTCCAATAATTGTTGCCATTAATAAGTGTGACAAACCAACAGCAAACCCTGATAAAGTGGTTGCAGATGTTTCTAGTTATGGGATTGAAGTTGAAGATTATGGTGGTGATACTCAAACAGTTCGAGTATCAGGTAAGACTGGTTTAAATATGGATAAGCTTGAAGAAGCAGTTATAACTATTAGTGAATTAAGTGAATTACAAGCAGAATATCTGATTCCTGGAGAAGGATGGGTTATTGAATCAGAAATTAAAAAAGGTCTTGGAAATGTTGCAACTGTACTTGTTAAAAGAGGAACCATGAAGGTTGGAAATATAATAGTTGCAGGGAATACTTATTGTAAGATTCGTGGAATGAGAGATGAAAATGGTAAGACAATTAAAACAGCAGAACCTTCAACCCCAGTTGAAATTTGGGGTTGGAAAGAACTCCCTCAAGCTGGAGATGAAGTACTAGAAAGTAAAAATGAACAATTTGCTAAAAAGGTAATTGAAAATAGAATTCTAAGAGAAAAGCAAATCAAAGCATCCAAAGATATTGACACAATTAATAAGAAGAGACAAGAAGAAGTTGAAGAACTTAATAGACAAGAACATCTTAATGAAATGAAATTAGCAGGATTGGATATAAATGATTTTAAGGATGAAGTTGCCAATGATTTATTGAAAGAAGAGACCAATAAATGTAAGAAGATGAATTTCATTATTAAGGCAGATGTATTTGGATCAGCAGAAGCAATTAAAGAAAGTATCAATGGTTTAGGAAATGATGAAGTTCAAGCTGTAGTGATATTTGAAGAAGCAGGGTTACCAACTGAATCTGATCTTGATAGAGCTGAAGCTTCAAATGCCCAAATTCTTTGTTTTAATATTAAAGTACCAAAGGATATCCAAGCTAAGGCTTCAAAGAAGAAAGTTGAGATCAAAGAACATAATGTTATTTATCATCTTATTGAAGATGTTACCAAAGTTCTTACCGATCAACTACCTCCAAGAATTGAAAATAAAATTCTTTCTGAAATAGATATTCGAGATGTTTTCACTATAACTGGAAAGAACAAATCCAAATTTAAGATTGCTGGGTCTAAAGTTAACAGTGGAATCATTAAAAGAACATCTCAAGTGATTGTATTGAGAGAAGGGAAATCTGTATTCAAAGGAAAGCTTTCGTCATTAAAACATGTCAAAGATGACGTTGCTGAAGTTAAAAAGGGAACAGAATGTGGTATTGCATTTGAAGGATGGGAAGACTTCCAACCGGGAGATGTTGTTCAAGCTTATGAGGAGATAGTGCATCCAAGATACTTGTAGAAAAAGGACAAGAAAAGTAATAGAGGTATAAAGAGATGGCCGCAAAGACAGAAGGATCATTTCGAAACCATGCACTTGATATTCCATCAACGAACTTCCTTTTCAAACTCATCCAGTGGATCTTTTGCTCATCACTATACCTGTATATAGACCTGTATATAAACATAGCATTCAAGAATTTTGAATTTGCTAACATTGAAACTTTGAAAGATTCATTCTGTCTTTTGCAAAGACAAATCAGTATAACTTTCCCCTTCCCTTAGTATGAGCGATAACGATAGATATTCTTCCGATGAAGAAGATTTCGATGTAAATCAAAAATCCAACGTTTTATTGGGTTTCATAGATGTGGAGGTGGATGAAGTGGAAGCTCCCACGATCGAAGACACCCTCTTGGGAGGTCAACCAATATGGCTCCACCCAAATTCAAGACCAAATGATTCCCAGTTATCATGTGGAGATTGTGGTAAAAAGATGTCTTTATTACTTCAAGCATTTTCACCTTTTAATGATGAACTTTATGATAGAGTGATTTATATTTTTGCTTGTCCAGACACTCTGAAATGTTCCAAGAAGAAAGGAAGTGTAAAATCTCTTAGAGGTATAAGTAAGAATCCCAAGAAGATACAAGATCTTGAAAATGGAAGGCAACATGAATTAGAAAAGGATTGGGAAGAAAAACTCAAACTTGAACAAGAGAAGAAATTGAAATTTGAGCTCACTAAGGACCTTTTTGGTAAGTCTGACGATAAAGATGAGAGCAAGGATTCTAACCCTTTTGGAAAGTCTTCCAATCCATTTGGAAGCGCTTCTAATCCATTTAATAAGGATGACCATCCGTTCTCAAGTACTCTGCCTGTGATAGAATCAAAGGACAAACCCAAATCATATGCTGAAGTGGTTCAGGCGAAAAAGGAACCTGTTGTGCCAAAAGATACCCCTAATGATCAAATAATATTGCCCTCGTACCCCGGATATTATTTGTACGTTCAACAAGAAAAATTCAAAAAATTAACTGATCCTTATCTTGAAAAATACAAGCATTTAACTGAAATGGATGTGGATGGGCCAAATGGTAAAGCTGGAAAGTCTGGCTCCAAAGAAAAAGATATTCAGTTGGATCCTGGAGCTTCAAAAATATCTAATATGCTCGATGATAAATATTTTGAAATCTTCACAAATAAAGTGAAGCATAATCCGGCACAAGTACTTCGATATGACCTTGGAGGACAACCTTTACTTTATTCTGGAAGAGATTCTGTTGCTGCAAAGTTTCTAGGTAAAGAAAATAGCGTTGCAGTTCCAAGTTATAATCCTTCTTCTTCAAGACAATTTGAGCTTCAACTTATGCCCAAGGCTATTATTGACCTTGAGAGAGATACGATATCCAACAACTTGCTTGAGGGAATGGAATGGGGGACCATCATTGTGTGCACGGATGTTGAGGATTATATGCCGCAGTTGGATGAAAACCATGTGGGATACGTCGAGGAATGGTGTGGAGTTCAATGGGAGGAACTGGTATAAGGAAAGATGATAGAGAGAGAGAGACAAAGATATGGAGCAGTGATGATGTGTTGCAAGAAAATAAATGGAAATGAGGTGAAGTTGAACTCAGGCACTGTGGTGAGTGTGTGTAGGTCACTTCTGATAACGACTGGGAGTCAATGGAGCCCATGTGTGGGTATGTGTAAGCGAAATGTTCGTCTTGTAAGCCATTAGTGTTCTGCTAGTTTTCCCAGTGCTCCACTGGTACTGATCATCAATACTTGTGCGCATTTGGTGCTTAGCAAATTCGCAACCAAGATCAAGTGAGCCTGAAAGAACTCCCAAGAGGTTCAGAAGAACGTAAAGGAGCTTGTCCGAAAGTAGTTCAGCTCTACCCTTGAAGTTGAATTCATGGCTTGAGTAGTCATGCCATAACCACTAATATTTAGCTCTCGAAGTATATATTTGGAACCCCGTTGTACTGATATCTAAATCCTGTTTAGTATGGTAATGTGACTCAAGTGATTTGGTATGGCAATTCGTAACGGTTTGTTCCCATCCACTACAAGGCGCGCGCGCTTGTTCTGCACCATTAGCCTAAGGTTCGCAGCCACTTACTCTAATTATAGGCACTGATACGCGAATCATATCAAAATCTTCCTTACCAACCAAGACCCTTACTCCCCGTTCAAAAGGAAGTCTAAGTGGTTTTTCCACGTTTCCCCTATCCCCCCCACCCCCTTCTTTTCAAAACCTTGCCCTCCCCCCCCCCCCCCTTCTATCTTGATCTTTTCTCTTGCTGATTTTGCCATAATTACAACTGTAATGTATCTATTCTTCTGTTCCTTAATCAGTAGCTGAAACTGCTTCACCAGTTTGCTACACAACCAAACGCTCACAATTTCTTGCTCACCTTTATCGAGGCTGAATGTATGCCCTTAGGGAAACCGTCCCTTAACTTTTCACTTTTGCTCCTGCTTTGACACTATAAATTGATTTTGATTCCCATACGATCGTTCTTCTTTGGTTTATTTTAACACTTCACTGACAGGTAAGCACATTATCACTTTCACTGCATAGTCTCATCCCTTATCTTTAAACCGAACTTGTCTCCTTTCAAAATACTCAATAGCATCTCAAGATTTTCCATTCAATCTCTTTGGCTCATCATCGAGTTCATCTCTTCCCTTGTTCCATATCGTCTTAGTAGTTAATAGATTATGTCATACAATAACGAATCCTCTAGTTCCGATGATGATAACGTGAACTTTGTGTCAAATATCAATCTATCCAACTTCAGTTTAGCTAAGAAAATCCCCATACCAAATGCTAAGGGAAATCTAGCCAAAGCAGGAAATAAACTAAAAGCTGGTAAGATAGTACGATTTCCACATCAATATCAAACTCGTCATTCTATGTTAAGCACTTCATCAAGGAATGATTCCTCTGATTCTGACTTTCTGTTTCAAGAAAGAACAAGTTTCGATGAAGGAAATCCAAATTTACCTAGTTTCAAGCTTAATCCAAGTACACAAGATGCACCAATGGAAATGGATCTGGCATCCGATATAGATCAAGTTAATAATTCAAAAAGTGCAAAGGATCCAAACTTTTATCAAACAGATAGTTCATCGGATGACAATGAAGGAGAACAGGCATCTCCATTTCATAGAAAGAATTCTTTAGCTTCCATTCATAGTTCTAGAGGTCCATTTCATGTTCAGAAATTACCTGCTGATTCAGAAACTGATATTACCGAACAACATGACGGAACTTCCAGTAAATCAAGAGACTCTGAAGAAAGGTCTGGGGGTTTAAAGGGAATATTAAGGAAAATGTCATTGGTTGATTACCGTAATTCCGATGATAACGATGGTATAGCTACCGCTGCATCAAATTCAGATACATTTCTTGGGAAAGTTCTTAGTTTCTCACAAGAACATGGACTTGGAGGAGGAGGATTGGCCCCTGGAGCTTCAAGACAAGAAAGACTTCACAATATTGACGAAGAATCAGAAATTGGGTTGGATCCTGATGATCCAAACTTTGATTCAATTGAAATGAAGAAGATAGATTTTGAAAAATTAAGTCAAGAAGCTCATAATTTAATATCTTCTCATGTTCCGAAGTCTAGCCCTTTGAACCATTTGAACGATGAATCACCAAACAGGAATGGGAGCCGTCCAGGAAGTAGTAGTTCGTTGTCTAGAAATCCTTCTAATGGTCCTTTAAATGATAAAGATGGTGTCAGAGAGGGCCAATCTAGTCAAAGTGGTGACTTTCTTGCACCCAATCCAGATTTATTTCTTCGAGGTGAAACTGGTATACCTAACGATGATTATATGATGTTAGACAATGCAAATGGAGATGGATATATTGCACCACCGGAAAAAGTTCATGCTGGTGTTTTATCTTCATTACTTAGATTATATCAGAATCCACTGGCATCCAAATCTTCCAATTCTTTTAATACTGGAACATTAGCTGGCGAGCAAGATTTCAACGAGTTTGAAGAAGCCAGTGCCAAGATGGCTAACAATTTAGATTTCTCCAAAATTAAAAATGAATTCAAAAAAGGCAAACGAATTGCTGGGAAGATATCACATTTAGGTAAAAATAAACGTGGGTCTAGTAGTGCTGATGATAGCCCCAATGGTGCTCTAAATGAAAAGAGTGAACTTGATAGTGATTTAGATGTTGAAAGTGTGTTGGATGATGATGTACGTAATCTTCCTTCGTTCCAGAATGCTAAGCCAATCGCCCCTAAGAAACCTATGAATAATTATTCAAATGTGCCGACTAAGATTTCCAAAAAAATTAGGGGTCATAAGCATGGATTTGACCAACAGCTTCGTATCACTGTTCATATTGCAGATATTCTTCAAAGGCAAAGATTCATTTTGAGAATGTGTAAAGCCTTAATGTTATACGGAGCTCCAACTCATAGATTGGAAGAATATATGATAATGACAAGCAGGGTGTTAGAAATTGATGGGCAATTCGTTTATTTCCCTGGCTGTATGATTGTTTCATTTGGAGATGCAGCAACAAGGACATCGGAAGTTCATTTAGTCAGATGTGCCCAAGGTTTAAATCTTTCAAAACTTTCTGATACCCACAAGATTTATAAATCAGTAATTCATGATTTGACGGGTGTTGAAGAAGCTTCATTAAAGCTTGAAGAACTACTCAAACGGAAAAATCTTTATAATCCCTGGTTATGTGTTTTCTTTTATGGCTTAGGTTCTTCTATGGTTGCACCTTTTGCCTTTGGTGGGGGTTGGTTAGACGTTCCAATTAGTTTTGGTGTTGGGTTATGTGTCGGTTATTTGCAATTTTTTGTCTCTTCCAAATCGAATTTATACTCTTCAGTTTTCGAAGTCACTGCTTCAATTGTTGTCAGTTTCATTGCAAGAGCCATTGGAAGTGTCAAAGGAGGGAACTTATTTTGCTTTGCCGCCATTGCACAAGGATCTCTAGCGATAATCTTGCCAGGATATATAATTCTATGTGGATCATTGGAATTGCAATCTAGGAACATAGTCGCTGGTTCGGTTCGGATGTTCTATGCAATTATTTATTCACTTTTCTTGGGATTTGGGATAACTTTAGGTGCTGCATTATATGGATGGGTGGATAAAAACAGTACTTCAGAATCCAAATGCCCTTCAGGGCATAATGTGGATCCAAAATTCAGAATCATTTTCATCCCCATGTTTTCATTATCATTGGGACTCATCAATCAAGCTAGATTTAAACAAATTCCTGTTATGCTTTTCATTTCCTGTTGTGGATACGTCGCTACCTATTTTACCGGGAAACATTTCTCTCAAGTTACTGAATTCACCTCAGCTATTGGCGCATTTATTGTTGGAATATTAGGAAATATGTATTCAAGGATTTGGAAAGGAATGGCAGTAAGTGCAATGTTACCAGCGATTTTTGTCCTTGTTCCATCGGGAATTGCTTCTCAAGGAACTTTATTGGCAGGAATTGCTACTGCAAATCAAATCACTAATTCCAATACCACTGATACACTGACTACTGAATCAACTTCAAATTCATCTCTTGGATTTGGGGTTACTATGGTAGAAGTGTCTATTGGAATTAGTGTGGGGTTATTTGCTGCTGCACTTGTTGTGTATCCATTTGGGAAAAAGAGAACTGGTCTCTTTACTTTATAGATAAATATACGGTAGGACGTATAGTTGATTTTTGATCGGGATGTGGGTAAATGTAAATGCTTTCTTTACTAAACGGCTGCGAAACATCTGATTGGTAATGAAGATCTAATGGAAAGGACATACACCAATCCACGAACACATAAATAGATACAAATAAAAGATAAGAAGACAAATAAGTCAATAAGAATAGTATCTTACCATTAGCTTCATAAAGATATTTAATCCTCTTGTAATTGGTTTGTACTATTATCTCTCCTAACTGTCCAATGTGTTCCACCAAGATTCTATTCCTGTGAACTTGAGAATGTTTTTCTGGTAACTGCAACCAAAAATCTCTTTGTGTCACATCATACAAACTATAGATTTCGATTTATGATTCTCGCTTTCTGCCTTTTCTCTCTGTCGTTAACTAACAAAGTAGAAGAACAACAAGATAATAATGGTAAATCGTGGAGATTATGATCCAGACGATCTTGATTATTCGGATGATGATGACAGGTTCAACGAGGATAATTTGGATGATGCTGAATACGACAAACTTTACTCTCAGTTCTCCATATTGAAGCTGAAGCTTGGTTTGTACAATGATAAAATTACTGATTATGACATGAAAGAAGCTCTTTATTTCAATGATTATAATGTTGAAGACTCCATAAGTGAATTAAAATCTGCTTTCCCTCAGAAGAAAGGTATGTATCAACCGTTTATCTGATTTCACAGAGTGCTGTGTTTGATTTATTGGATTGTGATTCTAAGTCGCCACGCATGAAGTAACTACCAATTTATTTGTTTCTTAATTGTTCTCTTTTGAATACTTTTTTTCTCCTTTTTTTTTGTTTATTTATCACACAGCACAGTTTCTTGTATTTCTACCAAAAATAATTTAACAAAAAGTTCTAGCATCCTAAACAACGTTAGTTAATAACCCTACTGTGGAAAAGCCGATATCAAAATTGGCACAACTTGGTCAATTGAGAAAGGCACAACTGCTGGTGTCGACTTTAGGTACTAATTCAGAACTAAAGAAATCAAAACTTTCTCTCTTGGCCAAGGAAAGATCCACGAAAAAATTAGATTCAACCGGTAATAAGTCATTATCCATCTTGAATCAATTACTGCGTAAATCTGATAAATCGTTGGATCCAACCACGAGTCTGGCAAGACTTTCCCTTAATGCCAAAGCTGGTACTATGGCAAAGTTACGAAAGCGAAAAATTGATCCAGATTTAGTCCACAATCGTGAACTGGTTTCGACTTCTTCTAATGCTGCATCAATAACTCAAGAACTAATCACTTCCAATCCCAGTGTACTGGAACCAGATCTTCTTGGTATAGACTATAACGTTGTTTATGATGACTCGAATTTGTTAAAACTTGCACAATCGTCAATATCGGTTCTTCTATTTAAGGATTCTAAAGTATTGCATACAGAAACGAATAAAAGAAGAAAATTGAATCATATAAAGGATATTTGTGATCTAATTACTAACCATGAAGTAAATAATTCAACTGCAAAGAAAATTGAGTCTAATTTCGAAGAGGCTAGTCCTGATCAAAAAGTTCTTGATGCTCAAAAGGCTGCATTTGAAGAAAATATGGGAGGATTGTCAATTTCTGAAGCGAAGCAGAAACAATCACTTCCAGGTAATAGTACTCCAGGAGCTCCAAAACCTACTAAACCTTTTAAAAAGATTGACTTAAACCAAGTAATCAGTACTCATAAAAACTATACTAAGCCTCACAAATCTTTTGTTGTTATTGGACATGTGGATGCTGGTAAGTCTACATTATTGGGTAGAATCTTATACGATTCAGGAGTTGTAGATGCTAAGACATTAAATAGACTAGTTAGAGAAGCAGAAAAGGCTGGAAAGGGATCATTTGCATTAGCTTGGATTATGGATCAAACATCAGAAGAGAGATCAAGAGGAGTCACGGTTGATATATGTGCAACCAATTTTGATACCAAATTATCAAGATTCACAGCAATTGATGCACCAGGTCATAAAGATTTTGTTCCTCAAATGATTAGTGGAGTTGCGCAAGCAAATTATGGAATCCTTGTGGTGGATTCAATCACTGGAGAATTTGAATCTGGTTTTAATATGGATGGACAAACAAAAGAACATACATTACTTGCACGTTACTTAGGTATAGAGAAACTTTGTGTTGTTGTTAATAAAATGGATAAAGAGAATTGGTCAAAGGATAGATTTGAAGATATTAAGATACAGATGACAGAATTTCTCACTGATTCAGAAGTTTCGTTCACTAAAGATCAAATTGATTTTATACCATTATCTGGATTAACTGGTAATAATTTAGTAAAGAGAGATACCCTGATTGAAGAATTTAAATGGTATACTGGACCTACATTGATTGAATATTTAGATAACCTACCAATTAACGGAGGAAATCAGAAGTCATTAACTGATGTCAATGATATATTTAATCAAGATTTCAATTTAACCATTAATGATATATTTGATAATACTAATTCTGAGTTCAGTCTTAGTGGTAAAATCTCATCAGGATTAATTCAAGCCGGAGAAACAGTTATGATATCACCAAGTAAGGAATATTTGCAAGTTCAATCTATATCAGTTAACGATTCAACAGTTGATTTTGCAATCAGTGGAGAAATTGCTCTGTTGAAGTTTAAAGTAAACGAAGTATCGAATAAGTCTACTGATAGTTTTAACCCTGGAGATATGATATTAAACCTTGGCTCTAAAATAGAAGCAAGTGATAAATTTGTTGCTGATGTTAGATTATTTAACATGCCTAAACCATTACTTGTTGGTACTCCCTTTGTTCTTTTCAGAAATAATTGTCATGTACCAGCAAGAATTACCAAGATCATTGAAATTGAAGGTTCCAAAAAGAAGAAAATGCATTTGAAGTCGAAGCAATATGCCAAAATTGAAATTCAATGTGATAGTGTTCTTCCAATGACAACTTATGAGCAAAATAAAGTACTTGGTAGAATAGTGTTAAGAAGAGAAGGTATCACCATTGGAGCAGGTCAAATTACCGAAGTATAGATACGTTTATTCTCATGATATATAGTCAAGAAATAAGATTAGAAATGCCACTACCAAACTGGTGGTTATAATCATTTTAGATCCAGTTTTATTTCGTGATGTAGCCTTCTTAAGAGTCTTATTCCCCATTCTAATATCCACCTCTATCTGTCCTTGATTTTCAAGCAAAGTATCAATTTGTTCTGATTGAGTTTCTAATTGAAATGAAAGTTCTGTTTGAAGGTTTACAATGTCGATCATAGAATTTCGTAATTTTTCAACATTCTGAAATTGATTTGTTTTCAAAGTCAAGAACTCCTGGTTTTCATTATCTAAGGCTTGCTCTTGTTCCTGCGTAGCATATAATTGTTGTTGTTGTTGTTGTTGTTGTTGTTGTTGCTCCTGCTCTTGGTCGTAGGATTTATGGGAATTCTTTGTTTGAGGATCGATTTCTCCTTCTAAATCAGTCATGGTGGAACCAACCCTACTGTTGAACCCAGACTCTCCATCGCCGTTAAAATTAAGATCAAAATCATCCTCTAAGTTCTGGAAATTTAAGAGATTTAATTGTTTCTCTCGTTGGTATCTTTTCCTTTGTAATTGCTCAAATCTCTTATTCACTCCATTTGCTATCTCGTTTAACGACTTCAATATTTGGGTACGATGAGCACTAGAAGTTGCTAGAAACAACTCCATATCGTCTTCTTCTCCTCCAAATATGCTCGACACCCAATTTTTGGGTCTTTTAAGAATTGAATCTTGTCTTTTCTGTTCATATTTTTGAAGCAATTTTAGTTTCTCATACAAATGCTGAATTTCAATTTGGAAATCTTCATCGATTTTATTTTTATCTTCAACTGTTAATGCACTGGAATTGATATTGGTGTTGTCGTGCACTTCAAGATAATGTGAACAAACTTCAGAGACAAAAGAATCTAATTTAGCCAATACTACTCTTGATTCTAAACACTCTTTAAGAAAAGTATCATTTATGTGAAATTGGTTATTGATCGAATCGGAGAGGTTATTATCTTTGGACTTCGTTGGTTTGTTGGTTGAAGTGAGATTTGATTCAACAATGCTAACACATTGCTTGAATAGAGGAGTTAGATCCGACATTGAACCTAGGATCTAGTAACTGAAGTATGTATTTAGAGATAAAGTTCAAGTGGTGGGAAGCAGCTGGAGACTTCAAACGAGCAATTGATGTAGCTGATGGAGGACTGATTTGAACCTGCACAGGAGCTTAGGTATGAAGGGAAACCTCTACGGTTGAGCTGTGCGAGTGCTGAGCTGCGAACTGTGAGGTGGGAACAAAGAATTGAGAACTGAGAACTGAGGACTCTGAGAACAGACAGCTGGGAAACTCTGAGCAACTAGAGCTTAGCACCCAGTACTAAATACTGAGATTGAATGCTAGATGCTCTAATTTCAGCTAGAGTTGTTTTTTATAATTCTGTTCAATTGCTAATTTAATAGCTATTCGAATTGCTGATCGTCAATTCTCATCCCCTTGCTCCCTTTTCTACAGTAAACCTACAAACACCAAAATTGCAAATGTTCATATAAATCATAAATCTCAATTGGCCCAGAACAACTGAGCTCACTCCAAGAGATTGGTTCTCTCATTCTCTCTCTCTCTCTCTCTCTCTCTCTCTCTCTCAACCATTAAGATATTCAATGGTTTCTGTCAAATCAACTATATCCTTATGACCCTTACCAAGGTCAAATTTAATACTCTCAGTGCTGTAGAGAATATTCCATCTACCACTAAATTCTGCACCTGAAGGGTTTGGAACATTCTTGTTATAAATTTTCTTCTCCTCGGGACTGCTAGTTATATAGTTGTGATATTCGGGAGCTCCTGGCTTCAATATATTATCGGCTGCAATAATCGTACCTGGTGCAATGAGATTAACACTCTCCAAGATCCTAAAATCAGAAACATAGGAATCTTTAGCATGATCGATTAAGATGAAATCTATACTTCTGTAGTCATTTTGTTCATTTTTCAATCTTTGTTCAAACTTGGGGATAGTTTCAGAAGCTGGTCCAAGAATAATTTCAACTTTGTCAGTCAATCCAGCCAAATCAATAAATCTTTGGGCCAATTTGGCATAATCTGGACTAATTTCAAACGAATAATATTTAGAAGATTCCTCTTTAGCAAGTGCATCGGCAAATAGAATTGCTGAATATCCCAAATAACCTCCTAATTCAGCAATGACTTTGGTTTTGGTACCAAGTTTTTTCACTTTTTCCAAGATCGCATTTCCTTTAATACGACCAATGAACATTCTATGGGTGAGATACTTATCGAAAAGATCTAAAACTTTCTGAGGGTTACCTCTAGCATCGTCCAAGATATCCTGGGGCAAATTAAAGACTTTATCAACTGCTTGTTGGTCTTCTTGGAGAGGTATACCCATGGTTGACCAGTTGCAAATATTGAATTTGAGACGATCGACACAAGCCAAATTGAAAAGAATTTAGGATTAAGTTGATGGAGCACAATCAATGGAATCAATGAATTGAATGATATCAAGGAAGTCAATGGAGTCAATGATAACAACAAAATCTGTAGAACTAAATTTATACAATTGAATTTCTATATTTACGCTACATGAATCCAAAGGAGATCTTCATATCTTTATATGCCATCACGTTGTGGCAACTTTGGGTCAATCCATAACCTCGTGACTTGATCTCATGACCGAGAAACGGAACCAACTATCCTTTCTCATGCAAACGCCTAATCCAAGGTTTATGAGAACATGGTATAGCTGTTCAGCGGGGCACGTTGGATATTGTTTGCCCTTTATTCAAGTAATGTAAGTAGCTGGTAGCCATTCCATAGTTGAATCAATTGAATTTGCAATAGTATCTTCTGTTGTCTGGAGATAGCTGGGGATAGCTGGGGATAGCTGGGGATATCCTCGAAATTCCTCTACTATACATTATGTCTGAATAATATTCTTGTATTGTGCTTATGGTAGGGTCTTTTGGGTCTTCAAGTATACAGTTTAGTGCTTCCTTTATCTCTGCATTGTGCCCTTACATAGTGTTCCTTACATAGTGTTCCTTAAACAGTGCGTTTTGCACCCAATTCTTATTCCCGTGCAGTCCATTATTTCGCTATGGACAGTGTAACTTAGCTTTAACCCATAACCATAACTAGCATCCAACAACTGTACCTGGCTATCTATGGTATCCAACAGCAATCACTGCCTGTTAGGCTGCCGACTGCTATCTGCTACTTGCTATCTACTATCTACTATCTATTATCTGATCAACTCACCAACCGCCAACAGATCAACCTAACCATCCTTCTATGCATCGGGTCCGTTCCCAATTCATCATTCAACTGTTTTTCTGCCAACTACTAATCCTAGCATTGCCCTCCTCCTTTCTCTCCCCTTCTCTCTCCTTGTCTCTACCTTCCCTCTCTCCTTGTCTCTACCTTCCCTCTCCCCTTTCCTCTCTACGTCATATAGAATAATCCAGTATCTCAGAATCAGGCTCCACGCTATCGTCCAATAGTCTCAGTAGCTCCT
The DNA here is from genome assembly GCA_030564725.1 of Chernovozyma sophiae-reginae. NCBI lineage: Eukaryota > Fungi > Ascomycota > Pichiomycetes > Serinales > Debaryomycetaceae > Chernovozyma > Chernovozyma sophiae-reginae. Next base: position 37,864 of record JAKTYG010000064.1, read on the forward strand.
CAAACCTCCCCTGCTGCAAACCATTCCTACTGATATATTCCACAAACCTTTCATTCTGTACCATCCTACCCTTTAGAACCCTTTGCTTCAATACGACCTTGTCTCGCATTGCTCCATTATCCCCATCCTTTGCTGGCAAGAACACCAGCTTTAAGATATTGAATATCATTTCATTCCATCTGCCTTCATATACAGTTAGTATAAGCTCTAGACATCCCATATCCAACACCTGGTTCTGATATTTACTAAATGCCATAAACTTAACAAATAGAATTGAGTTGTAAAAGACAAACTTATCATTATTACTTAGCACCAAGTTCTTGGTAATGATGTCAATCAAGTTCAAATCAGTGATTGATTCAATGGTATTAATGAGTTCCGTGGGCCATGTATTTATTAAATTTACAAGTATTTTAATGCTTAGCATGGAGTTCAGATTTTCAATTTCATTGAATTGGAAAAGATCAACAAATTGCACCAATCGATTGACAACTGAGCCATTCGATTGTAAAACTATCGGGATGTTCAATTGAGTGAACCAGTACAAAGAATGTAATATAGATTCATCCAATTGTGAAGCTTTTAAACAATTTTCAATCAATTCATATAATTTCAGTTTAAGAATAAGTTGTACAAATGGTGGCAAGTCTATTAATTTTGGATGCAATATCTTAAGTAAAGTCAAATTGAATGTCTGTATCGGTTCGGATATTATTATAGAGATAGCGTTAAGAAATAAGGACATCAGGATGACATCGGGGATCCCCAGTAACGATAGGATAATGAATGTATCGTGTATGTTCAACACATCAAAGGTATCATTATCCAATGAAGATCTCACTTTACTTGCTAATTCCTTATCATATTCTGTTTCTGATACCCATAGTGAGTAATTTTGAAGCTTACGATTCTTAACACAAGATTCAAAAATCTTGGGACTAGCTGGTCTCTTATTAAATGACATTCTATGAGGTATCTCTTGATTTATTTCTGGTCTCTTCATTCGACTCTCGACTTGTTCATTCCCCAATTGTAAGCTCATATTGGATAGTGAGATAACTTCTTAATTGACCTACCAATATCCCCTTTGTACATGCGATAAAAATAAAAATGAAGACCTTCTAATACCATTTATAGTTCAATTCTACTATATACAATCATTACTCTACGGCTTTACTGTGTCAATGTGGTGTGTGTCTCCGAGAAGTTTTGGTAATCGCTTCTTCTGCTAACAAATTTCCATAACGCAATCGTTATCTCTTCTCAAACTGTGGACCACACTAAGATACCGAGCTCCACATCTCACAGTTTTGATTTTTTTTTTTTTTTTTTTATTATTGTTTTATTTTTTTCGTGTCTTCCTTCGCTTAGTGGTTCTTCTATTCCATATTGAAGCCTACTATTTGCTGGCGTGTTCTCTAATATTAAGCTATCTCCACACCACGACTCCCGCTTGGCTAGATAAGGTGAGACGTTTTCAGAATTTTCAGAATTTTCAGAAAATTCAGAATCCTCAGAATACTCAGAATTTCCACCATCCCACATCTAAATGGTCAACCAAGATGTGCACAAACCCCCACTCAATCAGAGACTAGCAGATCTCCGAAAGAAGAAAATAAAAAGTCAACTGCAAAACAAGACTGATCTATACCAAGATTTCCAAAATCAGAAGCTTCGGTCAGTAAATCTCAAACTAGTTGAGAAGAAGAAAGAGGCAGCACAGGAAAAGTTGCAACGACTAGAGGAAAGTGATGATACACACCAACGAACCAAGAGTTTGAATTACTCTCTTGAAGAATGTGAGGATTGGGAACAGATTCAGAAACTGAAGCAAGCTGCTATATCGAACAACAAGGCTCATGATTACAAAGTATTAGCAGAACTGGTGTATGCTAAGGAGATTGAAAAAATCAAGGTGGATAAAGAAGAATATGAAAGGCTGAAGAAGCATACCGAGATTGATAGTAATTACTTGGTAAAGAAGCCAAGCAAGGAAAAGGTGAATGGGTTGGTTAAGAATATTCAGGAAACAAAGAAAAGAAGGGCAAACAAGCGCAGGAACGACAGTGTTGAAGAGTCACTGGGCTTCATTAATGAGAAGAATCGACAGTTTAACATGAAGTTGGAAAGACAATACCAGTCGTAAACAATGAGGGAACTTTGAAGTTGGGAAAAGTTGGACTTTGAGAAAATGAACTAACTGAGTGAGTGAGTGAGTGAGTAAGTGACTGACTGACCGACTTTCCAAGTCACAAATGCTACCTCTAACTGACTTACTTGCTATCCCTCTAACTCACTTTCTCTTTAATTCTCTAGCTCATTAACTGATCTCCCCAACTAATGTTCGAGCATTGGCGCTAATTTGCGCGCTAATCTGCTCGCAAAATCGACGCCCTAGCCCTTATACTTCTCCCTTACTCTCGCTGCAACGCACACATCTCGCACTCCAGTACTCACATGCTGCAATTACAAAATAGAAACCTAACCACCACTTCTTTTTCAAAATGATTAGATGATGCAACTATAGTACATCTGTCATCGCATATCCAGTCATACATACAATTACATAAAGCAAATATAAGCTTCAAATTTCGTACCCTTCAACCATAATGTACTTCGATCAATTCATACCTCTCCAACGTTACCCGGATTTTTCAATTTTGTTTTTGTGGTACTTCATGCCAATCGAAAATAATGTTTCTGAAAATCGATCAATTGACCAACAAGCAACAACATATCGTAAGAAATCATCCTTCTTGTAATTTTGGTTTTGTAGGACTCGATACCTTATTACTACAATTTTGACTGATTGATTTGATTGCTAAATTGTTTAGCCTTTTTTTGCACGGATTGAAGAAGCATAAAGTTGTTACATCTTACTTTTTGTTGAGCTGAAGTTGGTTTTTATTTTTAACTAGCCTTGTATAGAATCAATCAAACATGTCCAAAGAAGGAGATGACGAGGTCATAAGGAAAGAAGATCCAGAGATTTTACATCAAGAGGAAGACAACGAAGATGAAGAGGGGGAAGGTAAAAGTTTGGTTGATGATGATGAGGAAACAGATTCATCTGAAGAAGATGACGATGATGACGACGAAGAAGCGATTCAAAAAGTTCGAGAAGGTTTCATCGTGGACGATGATGAGGAAGATAATATTAAATCCAAGCATAAAAAGAGAAAAAGAAGAGAAAAGAAACAAGGACTTTCTCCCAAGCAAAATATTGATGATGCTTTAGATGAAGATGATTTAGAACTTCTTTTAGAAAATTCGGGAGCCAAACCTGTTCGACCCTCAACAAGTCAACCAGGTAAATTTAAGCGGTTGAAAAGAGCACAATCTGAAGATGTAGATACTGATGGTCTTGCAGAACAAAATGATGATATAAGTAGTAACAAAGATAAGAGGACTGCTGGATTGACTGACATGTTCTCTGATGATGATGAATTGGATCAAGATGAAGAAGATGAAGATTTGGATGATTCTCGTCACAGTCGTGATGCACTTGCAGAAGATCGTCTATCATCTGCATTGAATAGAAGAACAGACGAGAATAACATTCTTGATGAATTCGAAGATTTCATTGAAGAGGATGAATACTCCGATGAAGATGAAGAACGTAAGCGTCAACAAGAAAAGCAACGGAGAATTCAAAGAGCTAAGAAAGTAGGTCCAAGATTAGATACCTCAAAATTGTCTAGTGTTGATCGAGAAAGTCTACAACAATTATTTGAAGTGTTTGGTAATGGAGGAGAGTATGAATGGGCTTTAGAAGCCCAGGAAATTGAAGATGATGGTAATGGAGATAATGTGGAACCAACGTCATTGGATGAAGTATTCGAGTACGCTGAGTTACAAGAAAGAATGTTGACTGAAGAAGATAATATTATTCGTATTGTGGACGTTCCTGAAAGGTATCAAAGATATAGATCGAATCTTAATTATACTGATTTGGAAGGTAATGCATTAATTAGTGAACAGCAATGGATATTTAAAATTCTTTTCCGTGAGAAGAGAGATGTATTTGGTGGACTTTTGGAAGAAGCATTTAAAGATTCTGTTTATAAAGTAGTTGAATTTATTTCAAAGGAAAACTATGAGGTTCCATTTATTTGGGCTCATCGTCGAGACTTTTTACTTTTTTCAGAAGAAATCACTAATGAAAATGGAACTGTTTCAAATACTGTCCATAAGTTATTGTTTGAAGATGATTTGTGGAGAATTGTTCAATTAGATATTGAGTATCATTCCCTTTACGAAATGAGATATAATATAGAAAGAATTATCGAAGCTTTATCATTAGATGATGATCTAGTAAATGATCTTAAGAATCTAGAAACTATGGTTGGAATACAAGATTTGCATGATTATCTTAATTTCACTTATTCATCAGAAATTCGTGAATTAAATGCTAAAGAAGAAAATAATAGCACTAATGATCAACCAGAAGAAGGAGATGATGAAATTGAAGATGATACCAAGACAACTAATCGAACCAATAAAAAACATTCTAAGTTTGGTATTTACGAAAGAATCAAATCAAATGTGTTATATGATGGAGTTAAAGCTTTTGGTATCTCAGCTAAAGAATTCGGTGAAAATGTTCAAGATCAGAGTTCTAAAGGTTTTGAAGTTCCTTACCGAATCCATGCAACTGATGACCCTCTTGAATCTCCTGAGGATTTAATTGAAAAGCTATGCGAAGATGACGAAGTATTGTTTAAAGACCAAGCAAATGCTTTGCAAGCAGTTAGAAAAACATTTGCTGAGGAAATATTCCATAACCCAAAGATCAGACAAGAAGTTAGATCTACTTTTAAAGATTTTTCATCGGTTAGTGTTGCAGTTACAGACAAAGGTAAAAGTGTAATTGATAATCTTAGTCAATATGCTGATATCAAGTATGCCATAAACAGAAGTCCTTCGGACTTAGTTCGTAACCCTGATGTATTATTGAGGATGTTGGAAGCTGAAGCTTCTGGTTTATTGGTTGTCAAGGTTGAAACAAATGATTTTGATAACTGGTTTCAATGTATTTTCAATTGCTTAATATCAGACGGTTCCTCTGATATTTCCGAACAATGGAATAAGGAAAGGGAAGTCGTGTTACGTATGGCCTTTAAACGTTTAGTTTCAATGGTTGCATTGAATACAAAAGAAGATTTGAGACGTGAATGTGAGAGACTTATCGCTGGTGAAGTACGTAGAGGTGTTCTTGCAAAAGTTGATCAAGCACCTTTCACTCCCTTCGGTTATGATAAGGGTACAAAACCTAATGTGTTATCTTTATCATTTGGTAGAGGAGATTATGAAAGTGCCGTTCTTGGTGTTTTAGTTAGGGAAAATGGTAAAGTGGAAGAATTTTTCAAATCTGAAAGTAATCCTACAAGAAACAGGGAAAGTGAAGAAAAGTTTGCGGGTCAACTTAAAGAATTTTTTGATAAAACCTTGAGAAATCAAAATCCTGATGTGATTGTAGTTTCCGGAGCAAACGCAAATTCCAAAAGATTATTTGATTCGGTGAAGACTTTTGTTTCAAGTAACTCATTAACTGCAAATGCTGATGATTTACCAGAGAATGGAGCAATTCCTCCTTTAATTCCTGTTATTTGGGGGCAAGATGAAACTGCAAGATTATATCAAAATTCTGAAAGAGCAAAGGAAGAATTTTCCGACAAGCCAACATTGGCTAAATATTGTGTTGCATTATCGAGATATGTTCAGAGTCCTCTCTTGGAATATATATCATTGGGAAATGATGTTTTGTCAATAACATTTTGTGAAAATCAAAAATTGATTCCTTCGGATCTTGTTATGGAAACAATTGAAACTGTATTTGTTGATATAGTAAATATGGTTGGAGTTGAAATCAATGAAGCCCTTCGTGACCCAACTTATTCAAAATTACTTCCATATGTCTCTGGTTTAGGTCCACGTAAAGCTAGTGGATTAATAAAGAATATTACTTCGAAGTTAGGAGGATCTTTATTGAATAGAAGTGATTTGATTGAGCATGAACTTACTACTGCCACGATATTTATCAACTGTTCTTCATTCTTAAATATTCCTCATGATGAAGGTGTTTCTATGAGAGATTCTTCTGTTGAATTATTAGATGCAACAAGAATTCATCCAGAAGATTATGATTTAGCAAGAAAAATGGCTACTGATGCATTAGATTTGGATGAAGAAGATATGGTTCACATCGATGAGCAAGGTGGTATTATATATCAACTTATTCAAGATGGTGCTGGAAAGGTTGATGAATTGAATTTAACTGCTTATGGTAAAGAATTGGAGTCCAAATTTGGTAAAAAGAAATATGCTACATTACAAAGTATTAAGGAGGAACTTGTTAACAATTATGAAGAATTAAGAAGGTCTTTCCACCTTCTTCAAGTGCCTGAAATCTTTGAGATGCTCACTGGTGAAACTACTACTTCGTTTGCAAAGAATATTGCTGTTCCTGTGACTGTCAACAAAGTTGTTAAGAGTAATAATAGAAATTATGACGATTCAAGTGTTCGTTTTGCCAAAGTGACCACTTCTTCTCTCATCTCAGGAAATATTGAGGAAAATTACATTCCTTCAGGAACTAAGCTCAATCAAGGACAGGTAATTCAAGCAGTAATAGTTGATGTTAGCTATGAAACCTTTAGTGCTGATTTCAGTTTACGTACTGATGATTTAAAGAAGGCATCACTTCCAAGATTCCATAAAGAACCTTCAAAATGGGATTTTGAAGCTGAAGAGAATGATCGTCAAAAAGAATTAGCGAAAGAAAGAGCTCAACTTTCAAAGACCAGAAATGTTCAACATCCATTATTTCACAATTTCAGTCCAAAACAAGCTGAAGAATTTTTGGCACCTCAAGCAATTGGAGATTGTGTACTCCGTCCATCTTCAAGAGGTCCAGAATATTTAACTGTTACTTGGAAAGTTGCAAATAATCTTTTCCAACATCTTAGTATTCATGAAACTTCTCATGGAGGATTGAAGCAATATGTAGTTGAAAATAAGAAGTATGATGATTTGGATCAATTAATTTTCCAACATATTCAAGCAATTGCTAAGCATGTCGATGAAATGGTTCGTCATCCTAAGTTCCGTGAAGGTACTATGAATGAAGTTAATGGATGGTTAGAATCCTATACCAAGGCAAATCCTAAGAATAGTGCATACGTGTTTTGCTTTGATCATAAAGCTCCTGGATGGTTCCTCTTGTTATTCAAAGTGAATGTTAACACTCCTATAACAACATGGCATGTTAAGACTGAATGTGATGGATATAGGTTGAAAGGATTTTCGTATCCAAACATGCTTCGTCTCTGTAATGGTTTCAAGCAAACGTTTAAATCCTACGTGAAAGGGTTCTCAGATAGATCTAAAGGAGGTATAACTGCCTCTAATGGACATCAAGCAATTGGTACAACTGGAGGTTACGGTAATTACTAAAGGGCCATTTACCAATGTCTTTTAACTGGACATTTATTATTGTTGCTTCACGTATTCTATCTAAAATAAAAATCTGTAATAAAACAAAAAAATTTAATTTAATTGTGGCTAAAATGTTCTTAAGTGTGACTAGTAGCAGGTCGTTTGGCAATACGAAGTTTCGATCTATAACTATCACCATCAACGTAGCATCCCATTAACCATCTCTTACCATGATTCTCATCTGAAAATGCAAGTCTTGAATGAAGAACCCTTCTATTATCAAATATCACACAAGAACCTTCAGGCATTTTGATTTGATAATGATTTTTTGGCTCGTTAATAAATTTTTCAAATAATTCAAATCCTCTTAAGAAGTCATGGAATTGCGATGTATCTCTACCAACCATCCCAGTTTCAAACGGACCCTGAAATGGAGGAGAATAATTGATCTCCTTAATTTTCAGAGTAAACTTGTCTTCCACAATCAACGGTCTAGTGTAATAATAATATTCATTGTTATTATCATAATGATAAGTAATTGGTACTTCCTTAAGAGCATTGTAAGCAATTGGATCATTTTTCTTAATTTCTTCAGCAGCTAAAAATGAATCACAAAAGACATTTTCACCTCCTACAGTTGAATTATCAATAAAATGTAAAAGTTGGAGACCAGGAGGAGATTCATAATATAATAAATCCATATGTAATGGTAAGAAAGTATTGGTATTTGCAATATTTTTAGCATTTTCATTTTCATTCTTAACATCAAATAATGTTCCATAAAAAGTTTTCTTGATGTACCCAAATTTAGAGGCAAGAGATGCAACTGGCCATAAAGAAGCATTGGATTCATCCATAGTTGATTCCAAAGGTCTAGGAATATCATTAACAAAATATAATCCGAATTTGTTTAAATTTGAAACAGTTTTGGAAAATCCATCTCCAGTGAAGTAATCATTGTAACTAACATTTAATTCGTTTAAGTCGTTCTTAAGAGTAGATTCATCCCATAATAATTGATCATTTGCAAAATATTTACCCTTATGAACACTCTCTATATCTTTATGACTTTTTAAGAATTGCTTAGGATACTTTGAAGTGAGCTTTTGGTTATTCTGAGTCCAAATAATTTGAAGTTGATCATCTACAATTGAAGCATCAGCTTTCAAATTGGATGCAATTTCTGCAGTTGTGAACAATTTTTGACTCGAATAAGGATCAACCGATTCCGAACTTGTACAAGAATCTCTCAAGAACACATTGTCATAGACGATCTCTTGACCATCCAAGATAACCAGAGTGTGATTAGTATCGAACTTACCAAGCTTCAATGAAATGAATCGCTGATGTTGCACACTAAAGCTTTGATCGGTAACGATTCCAGCTCTAGTTGCGGGCCTCTTGACCGTGCTTCTAATAGTACTCCTAATAGTACTTCTAAGCATTTCGATTAAAACGATTGATAATTTACAGCTCTGGTCCCTTATGACTTTTCAACTTTTTCAACTGCTTCGATTTTTCACTTCTTTATATGGTTGATTTGTGGGGTGATCTGGGTGTGCTAAACACGACTGGGGAAACTGGTTCAACCCAAATACGAAGTCGAATGCAAAAAATCGCTAACCGTCTGGTAATGAGAATTTCAAACTGAAACTCAGAGATACGTTCAGATAAGTCCAGATATGTCCAGATATGTCCAGATATGTCCAAATGTGACCTAAAATGACTCTTCAGTGACTTGAAATAATGAATGTAATTCCTATTAGCAAAGTAATTGCCATGAGGTATTTTTGTTCTCGTGCGCTAGACAACATTTACTGGTGACAAATTTATAAACTTAATGGTGAAAGTTGCATTCTCATGATTTAAAATTATTATTCATGCCGATTCCCTCCTTCATCATTCCCAATATCTTAATTTCTACAGAGCTACTTTCTATTGATATATCTATTCATCTCTACCCGAGTAATCTAATCTCTATTTGTACTTGGAGCCAAGTAAATCTGCTTCCAATAACTCGACAATTGCCTTACCAGCTGCAACAATTTCTTCATCATTATACCTTTTACCAGTCAATTGCAAACCAATTGGAGCACCAGAAAATGTCTCTGGATCATAATTGAAACATTCTAATTCTTCTATTTCGCTTCTATAAGAATAATCAGCGTGGCTTGCATCCCACACATCAGTGACTGGATCTTGATAAAGTCCAGTTTGGAAAACTAAAGTTGGCAAATCCAAAATATTGAATAATGCAGTATAAGACCAGTCATACACCGCTTCCGATTTAGGAGCAACGTTACTATAAGTTGGAGATAAAATGAAATCAATCTTATTGTCATTTAAGAAATCAGTATACTCTTGTCTTAAAGAATCTCTAATGAAATTCAATTCACGATTTTGGGCAACGGTGAATTCTCTGGAACCTTCACCAAAATTCAATGACCATTTAGTTAATTTTGTTAATGGTTCACCAGATCCTGACAATAATTTCTTTTGCATGTAATTACCATCACAACAATACATCTTGTTGACAGTTTCTATAGCTAATATTGTCTTAATTGGTTCAAATTTGACAACTTTGGCACCAGCAGATTCTAATTTTTCAGCAACAGTTTTCAAACCACGAGCAATTGGTGGAGAAGGTTTGACAATTCCATTATCATACATGACAGCAACAGTAATATCAGAAATCTTTGGTTTTGGAACATCCCTCCATTCTAATGGGACACACTTTTGATCTAAAGTCCATGGCTTACCTTCATTAATATAAGATTTCATCCATAATTCAATATCTTCAATAGTTCTTGCCAATGGACCAATAACTGCAACCACACTTTCTTGACCAGCACCTCCTGAAATTCCTCCAGCAAGCGAGACTCTCATAGTTGTTGGTCTTAAACCATGACAACCAGAAAAGGCAGCTGGTGCTCTAATGGAACCACCAATATCACTTCCTACTCCAAAGACGGAACCACCAAATGAAACCAATGCCCCTTCACCAGATGACGAACCACCAGGAGATAATTTCAAGTTATGTGGATTTAAACCAAGACCAGTGATCAGATTGTTACTATCCAAATGCATTAAAGTTTGAGGTTGAGTAGTTCTAATATAATATACTGCTCCTAAATTTTCAATAATTTGAGTAGTAACTCCATGTTTCTTGGTGATATTCTTGATTAATGATACATAACCTCCATGAGTGATCTTATTTTCAAAAGCCATGTGTTCCTTTAATGATACTGGTAACCCATGGAATGGACCAATTGGTTTCCCATTCTTCTTTAAGTAATCATCCAAAAATTCTGCTCTTTTTAAACCTTCTTCAATGAAAAATTGCATAGCACAATTGGTAAACTGATGACAAATAATTGATCTATGAGCAAATGCTTTAAGAGTTTGAACTGCGGTCAATTCACCTTTAGCTAACTTTTCTACCAAAATATAACCTGGGGTGTCAGTGATCTTAAATTCTTCTTCAGTTAATAATTTATTTTCGTACAAATATTTTAAAGGATTGAATTTTTGATCTACAAGTTCATCAATAGTACCAGGTACTTCAGTTGCAAATTCAGGTAAGATTCCTGCCTTTAAGTCTTGTTGGTATTTTTTAATAAGAGGGACCCAATCTCTGGTATATTTTTCGGAATCTTCATATCCTTTGAAGTCTTCAACTTTAAGGAAACTTTCGAATGATGGAGCCATTTTTTTTTTTGTAAATGTATACTTTACTGTTATTTTATGTGATTTTGTTAAGTATGAGTTACTGAAAAATTCAAACGCTTTAGGAAATAATATAGATACACTGCTCACAGATGTTAATGAATATTATCTAAAATTGTACAATTGGTATTATACAGATGAATAAGTAAAGAATATTGTATATACTTGATCTGATAGGAAACTCTAGTTATAAAGAAGAATTGAAAAGAAATAAAGAAAAAAAAAAGGAGAAGAAGAAAGAAAGAAAAGAGTTTTAACTAATCGAACTTTCAATGGCTGAATCTAATCTATTTATTTGATTTGGGATGGAACTCACGCAAAGAGTTACCATAGACGGAATCCTGTACAGAAAAGGATCCACGCACATTAGATTCATCCCAAAAGGGGAAGTGGAGGCAGAAGTTGCCGCTAATCAGGCACATTATCAACAATTGGCCCTAAGTAGAGGATCCGCTAAGGGAAGTCGAAACCCATTGAGCCAAGAGGCAGATTTGTATGAGACAGATCTCTTCTCCAAAAGAGTTTGATTTGTAAGAAAGTAAAGTGTTCAATGTGTAAGGATAGTATGGGGTTAGGAGTGGATATAAGCGAGCAACGGTTTATGGTGAAATGATTTTATTTCCGATCTCTCTATATGTATGAAGTTGTATCATTTCATGTCAAACTCTTTATCTTTTTCCATTTCTTTCAATGAGGAATTGAATTATCCAAAACCTTAGGTTCAAGAATTCACTGACGGAAATGCTGAAAAAAAGTGAAAAATTTCGTCAGATGAAAATTTCATCTTTCGCTTCTTGCTCTATTTGATTTACTAAGGAGCAAAAGGTTTTAGCACCCATTGCGGAAAAAAATGAAAAACTGGATTAATCTGAAGAGGATATCTCCGAATTACTAATTGCAAATGCTTAAATTTCAGCTAATCCGTTGTCTTATCTTGCATCGTGTTGCACAATTTACTTTACCCAATCGTTGATGGAATGCGTTTGGGACGATAAGGGCCAAAGATGCTCAAAATCGAAGCCGAATGCAGTACTGAAAAAAAAAGAAGTGCTTTGCAGTTTCTTAGAACTAACATCATTGATCAAGACATATAAGAGGTTGTTCAATTTGGTGATGATTCTAAATCCATGAACTTTGTATTAACTATTTAATTTTCAATTCCTTCCATGTAATAATCGTTCTAGTTCTACAGCTCTCCTCCACTTCCAAATCTCTTTTACGAACTGATAACAGACTTGCCCTTAGTAATATCAAGGGTCGCATCAAAAATATCTGCAATTCATGGGCGCTTCCTACCGCAATAGGAAAATTGATATGGCGATGATAGATAAGTTTTAGGGTTGAGTGAAAAATTCCAACCATCATAAACTACTTTAGGGTTCATGAAATGTGCAACCAAAACCGATCAGTTAAAATCTAAGTGCTTTATTCAGCTTGCATAGATTGTGCGCCTAAAATCAATAAATAGGAAAGTTCAATATTTATTGTCTGGATCCTTGAGACTGTGGCAGAGAGAAGTGTTCCCAGATGGAAATGTGGAACATCGATAAGATCTTGAGGTTTGCGATTGAAAATTAGACAATTGCATGTATTTTTATATTGGGTATATCTTTGAATTGTTCTATATTGGAGTTATTTCTACGTTGTTGATATTTCTATTTTGAAGTTCTTTTTACATTGTATATATATATGTACATTGTAGATATTTGTATGCTGTACTTATCTTTACATTGTACTGTTCAGTGTCTTTAGGATACATGGTTACTGCATATAACGGGGATGCCATGTTCGTTAAATCTCATACAAGTTGATATCGTACCAATCCTTTCTTGGATTGTTCGTTCGTTCGTTCCCTCATGTTTTCAGTGGTACCTTCCTAGCTTATTGGTTTCCGTTTTGGATTAACTGCTAAGTTTCCTGTATTCATCATAAGACTGCAAAATAATTCTTCTTGGAAATAAAATAGTACCAGGTAACCTCTGACTCTACTAAATGGAACCGTTTATTCTACCCCAACCCATATGTCTCCATAATACTCAAATAAATCAGTCGCCTTTTTATTAAATTTAATAAATTTACCAAGTTGAGTTGTATCTTTACCATCAGAATTTGGTCCTCCTATTCTATCATAAGTACACCACAAGTAGGATTTACAATATCCACCATCCATTCCCCAAGCCTGGGTAGGTTCTCCAATTGTATTAGGACACCAAGTTTCAAATTTATTTCTAAATGGAGGAATTATTGCGTGTTTGATCCTTAAAGGATTGGAATATAGTTGCTTCATCTCCGCTTCATTCTTAAGAAATTTATACCTTCTCTGTTCTTTAAATTCCTTTTCATAATTAACTTTTAGTGCTTGACCACAAAATCTGAATCCTGAATTCATCCAAACCAATGAATCATCTGTATCACTTATATGACCAGGATGTGCACTACAAATTTGTCTTGAAAGGAAATTCTTGGGGTTCTTATCATCAATCCTTTCTATCAATGGAGTTTCTTCGCCAACTGCTGCAGCAAAGTTCTTATTAAAATAAAAATTTTCTTCCCCAGCAGTAAGAAATGCAAGCCAGAAAAGTTCTTTATCTCCATAAACTCTACCAGTAAATGGATTAAAGAAATTGATTTGCACCATCATTAATATCGAGTTAAAATGAAGATTTCTATTGATCACAACCAATCCACTTTCCATATAATAATATAATCCTTGGAAAAAAGGATTTTCAAATGTTTTCTTTGAAATTGTTGGAATATCAAACATAAGGGAATCAATTGCTGAAGGAGTTGTCTTTCTGAAAAATGTACAATCACCTCCATTACGGAAATTTGCTGCTCCTCTATCTTTATAGAAAATTGCTCCATTTTTAACATATTCTTCCAAATTAAAAAAATATTCAGGATTTTGAAGAGGAACTGCATCAGCATCAACAAGAATATACTCTTCAAATGAATTGAATAAAGTTGCCAAAAATTTATTACCAAAACCTCCAAATTTTTCCTTATATTCATTTTGAACCACATTATAAACGTTAACAAACCAAACCTCTTGCTTTGGTAACCCTCCATCTTTTGGATCCAAATAATTATCAGGAAAATATTCTGAAACTTTTTTAAATGATTCTGGTAAAGAACTAAATACTTCTCTTGCAGCATTTCTTATTTCTTCTTTTGAATTTTCTGAAAGTTTATCATTATAAACAATTTGAATTGGATATCTATTTCCTAAAGCTCTCAATAAATGAATTAATCTTACAGTTTCTTCAACATGTTTATCAGCAATTGATAAAACTATTCCTTTACCATTTAAGGAATTTTTAAAATCTGATAAAAAGCAACCATTATTATTGTTAGTTAATTTTGATTTCACTTTACCAGCGGTACCTTTACCAAAATGAGCTTCTTCATTTGATGGTTTAAGTGCTTCTGGACTATCAATATATTCTGACATCACAGGAGGATTAAAAGTTATTTCCTTTGTCCATCTTTCAAAAATTGGATGAGATCTTGATAACCAAGGATATACTCTAGATTCTAAATTTGAACAAGTTTTAAAACTATCAAAGTTTAATAATTGTTCAGTTTTTGAATGTTTAAATGGAATTTTCGGAGTAGTTTCTGAAGTTTCAGTTAATATATTTATGATTTTTTTTTGCTTTTCAATGAGTTTATCAGTTTTAATCTTTTCTGCTTTATTGTCTCTAGTAATATAACATTTGTTATAAATCCTTAAATGAGATACATAATCAATTATAGTTTGTTCAGTTTTCATAGTTTCATTCCAAAATTTTTCATATTTTTTTTTCATTCTAGTTTCAAATTCATCATCCATTGGGACATCATCTTTATCGATTTTTTTTTCTTTAGCCAATTCTTGTTTTAAATCTTTAGTTTTCTTTCCTCTATAATCATCATATTTGAATTGGTCTCTGTCTTCCAAGGGAAGTTTCTCTTTTGGATTTAAATACCAATTTGGGAAGTAAGTGTAAAGAGTGGTGAAATACAAATCACATCTTTGGTCGAAATCAAGATCGGAGAATACTGAATTAATATCATGATTAGCAAATATTATATCATAAACTGAAGAATGGCCTGCGACTTTTCGTTCATCTTCAATGTTTGCTTGATTCTTTAATAAATGAATTGTTTGATCAAAGGGAAGATTTGCTTTAACTTCAGCAATTAATTTAGCTTCGTCTTCATTTTGAACAATAGTATTTACTCCTTCATGTATAGGATCTTTTAATCTTCTATAAGATGCCCGACTATGTTTTTGAACGAAAAATGTTACTATCACCACCCAAAAAAAGAATATGAGAGAAGCAATTGCTCTACGTCTAGGACGCAGTATATATGATATTAACTCACCGAGCTTTGGAGTCATTTTCAACTTGTGAGATGATTTAGTTATATATGTATATAATTGTAAGTGATACGTGGCAGGTAGATGCTAGATAGATGCAAGATGGGTGCTCGATGGGTAGCAGATAGGTGCTAGAAAGATGCTAGATAGGTGCTAGATAGGTGCTAGATAGGTGCTAGATAGGTGCTAGATGTACCCGAGACCGGCGATGGTGAACGTTAAAGTGATCGTTGTAAACGAGTTACTGAAATACTATTGACAAGATGTTAGTAAGTAAAAGTATACAGGTAATTGTCAACCCGTACAATAGATACTATTAATATGAAGAACCACGTTTGTGAGTGATTGAACTGTTGAGAAAACAACAAGAAAAATGACAAGAAGAGCCAGAAACTGACAGAGAAAAGAAAAAGAAGAAAGAGGAAACTTTTTTTCTCAGTATTGGTAGGTAAACAAAGTTGAACCAGCAAGTCAGATTCCAAAACTTACAAATGTCCTTAACTTTGGTCGACAGAAAAAAATTGTTTTGGGGGAGGGGCTCCCCTAAGAAAATTTGACACAATTAGATAAAAAGTGGCTCAAAGAGTTGGACGTAATAGAAACGAAATGTATCAATTGAAAGTGATACGAACTGATGAGTATAGCTAATTACAGATAATATTCGTGGAACGAGTTCGTAAAACTGCACACTGAACTGTTTTCCATTAGGTGGGTGAGGTAGGTGACCTATTAAGTTCACGCAAGTTCCAAAACCTACTCAGATTTAGGGCGGAGGTAGACCTTAGCCACCTTCTAAATTGAGAGACCAAGGTCGAATTGGTAGATCCCATGCCCTCTCCACTCCTTCCTTCCCAAAAAAAAAAAAAGAAGAGGAAAAAAGAAAAAAAAAGGCAACAACCAGCCAGCAGCTGAAACACGATCTCAATCGAGATTTCGATCAAGATCAGGAACTCGATCGGAAACACAAAACGAACTGAAACACCAAAGGGAACAATTAGTCGATTTCAAAACGTGGTATTTAGAGAATGAAGCTCAACTAGTTACTATCCTCCCAGTATCTTTCCATATCATAAATGTCACTTATCCATATATCGAAAGTGGGATCGATCAGACTCTGCAGTGCGATTAGGGTTTAACCATTCAGAAAATATTGCCCAGTGAGAGAAAACGCAATCTCTAGCGCAGCGCACAAGATTTTTACACAGAGGAAGTTTAGCGACAGAAAATAAGCTGGAAAAATCTAAAAGCTCAGTGTGAAACAATAACCAACAGTGCAATTAATACACGAGTTCGTATACATGGTCAAATCTTGTTACAGACACCCTTATCTTTAAATTCTGACTCGTATCAAACAAAAAAACGATTGGGAGCTTATTCTGGATCAATCGTTCTTTCACCTCAGATGCTGAAAACGACGTTACTCTCTCTAAATCCTGAAGACAAGCTCTCACTACCCCAACAAAAATACTGAAATAAGGTTTTTTTGTGGGTCTGCATCGACTTATTTTCCGTCTTCAATGATTCAACGATGCTCTCCCATAATACACACTTGCATTCATTGTTTTCCTGCCAAGACATGATGTTTATCAGAAACGGGAGGGAACCAATGGTCGCAGAGTACGCTATTGTTAATGTGGCCAGCACATAAGTTTTGGATATTTTTTCACGGCTGAAGTGCTGCAAGAATTCACTGAAAGAGCGCGCTGGACTGACTCCGAATGCACCAGCATCTAATTTGAAGAACAAGCTCTCTAGCGGAAGAATTTCTAGAGTAGCTTTGATGCTCCGCTGGCCGCTGCTCGCGGGGAGCCACTACGTGGAGTCTGGCTCGCTTCGCTCGAGCTCGAGGATTCCCGTAGGGAACAGCTCTCCGCAGGAGTCTCCATGAAATGGCCCTAGCGGAGC
>JAKTYG010000065.1:0-54379 GCA_030564725.1 Chernovozyma sophiae-reginae
TCCTTTAACCACGGTTGAATTTTTATTGAATATATGAACTCCACCCCATTGAGGAACTAAAAATGAATTGGTCTTTGAATTTGATATTAATAAAGGTTTGCCCTCATAATTGGACTCAGGGAAGTAAACTAGAAAGTTTATCGTTGGAGTAATATCATGAGAAATTAAATTCCAATCCCCAAAGTTTATAAAAGTTGACAAATCTTCTTGTCTGATCTTATAAGAATTACTAGATTCGTCAATGATTGGGTCAATGGTTAATGTAGAGTAGTATTGGATCTGAGTAGTTATGGAAAAATTTGAAAAATGGCTCAATTGATGGAAAATTGGGTCAAGATACTTTGTTAATTTTTCAATCTCCCAATCGATCTTCAGGCCGGATTCTGTGAATAAAGAAAATACGATATTATATTTTGATGAATAAGGTAATGCAACATCAATATTGCCGTCAATATGATGTTGATGATTTTCTGGAGACAATAATAATTTTGAAAATGTTTTAACTTCTTCTTTGAATAAGTGATCAATCAATATTTCATATAAAGAATCTTGAATTTGCTGTTCATTGACTGGATTAGGTATGTAAATAATTGCTTCTTTATAGTATGGAGAGATGATAAATGATTCGTTATTTTCATGGGAAGAGTCATCATTTGGTATAAATTTAATTAAATAGTCACTTGCAGTATCAACATCACTTCCTGAAGAAAACTTTAACTTAATACTCCAAAAATTTTTCAATTCAGGATGTTGTGAACACAATTTCTGATCAATAAAACTTTGAACATTTGGTATAGCTCCTTCTAATGATTTATCTAATTGTAAATACACTGGAATTTGAAAACTTATATCATCTTGTATTTGTGATGACAATTGGGTAATTTCTTCTATTGGAATTTCTGCTCTGTAGATAGTTGTAGTGGTAAACCATAAAGGTAAACCTAAAGAGGCAATATAGACCACGAGGATAAGGACGATGATACGTCTTATGAAAGTCAAATTGGGTTGCTCATCTTTAGTAGTTCTAATTTTTTCTTCAGTATCCAGCATTGCTTTATTGATTATGTATATGATTCAGGTGCATGTATAGATAGATTGAGAAAATGTACATCCATTGATGTTTTTGCCTGGAAGGTCTATTGATTTGTTTGCAGTAAATTGAAAATGGTCAATGCGATTCTTCAGATTTTCCTGTACACTGATCAGGAATCTTTACCATGAACAAAACCCGCTTTGCGACTTTGCTTAAGGCTCGAGCGATACTTCAATAGAGCTAATTTCATATTGAAATCATTTTGTTTGATTCGTTTCATTTGGTCTACTTGGCTTTTCAAAGGAGGGTATGTTCAAAAAGAATCCTGAACCAAAAGCTTCGGCCAATATAAAATCTTCAGAAAGAAGAAAACTACTATCAAATATATGCAAAGTATATGATTTGCCTCAGGACAAGTTATCTCGAGAAGCTGAGCTTGGATTACTTCCCTTAACTACAAAACAAGCTACATTTAAAAGTCCTCAAGGGTTCAGTGGAACAATATATTTTGATGAAAATGAAACCCCTACATGGTTTAAATCAAGAGACTCGCAAGTATACCCATCGGTTTTCACATCATGGAAAGCGCCATTCTTGCTTCCCTTGATTAAAACTCATCCTCATGTTATAAAGATTTTATCAGGTGGAGCAGACTTAATGCTACCAGGAACAATTCCTCCGTTTGATTCAAGGGCTGTAAAGGGTTGCATAGTTGGTATTGTAGATAGCTCAAATCCAACGGTCATAAAGGCAATTGGCCGTTGTAACTTGAACATGACTCAATTTGATAATGTCATCGGAAGAACAGGAATTGCAGTTGAAATTATTCATTGTATAGAGGATGAATTGTATCAATTGAATAAACTAGTGGATATACCAGTTCCAAAAGAACTCAGCTTGGAAATTCCGCTTAAAGAGGAAGACATAGAAGTGCCAGATGAGGAATCCAATGTTCAAGAAGATGCAAATACCTCTAACAAAGACAATAATGTTGATCTTTCTGATGAATGCACACACCAGAAAGTTATTGATAATGAAGTAGCCAATAGTAAGGATGGTGTTAATGATGATGATTATGATAATGAACCAGGATCATCAAATAAGTCTTCATACAATTTCAATGATTTGGCTGAACGCCTAACTGATTTATCTCTTGATCAGGTTGATAATTTTTTCAAAAGGGCCCTTCTACAATCGATTAAGAAAGACGTTATTGAGTTACCGATATCATCATCTAATTTTATGTCCAATCATATTCTTAAAAATTTACCAGTAATAGATCCAGAACTTTGCAATATTAAAAAGACTTCATGGAAGAAAAGTACCAAATTTTTAAAGGCGATGGAGAAATCAAATTATCTTGTAACCAAGAAGAAAGGTGAAGATCTAACTGTTGTTGAATTAATGAAAAAAGATAATCCTGAAATTGTTGAATTTGTTACCCATAAGGTAGATAGTTCGAGTTCAAATTCCAAAACTGAAAAATCAAATAAGAAAGATAAATCTTTAGAACTTAAAGTTATAAATCTTTATAAACCAACTAATAATTCCAGGATGTTTTTCACCAAATTAAATGAAAATTATTCAAAAATTTATACCAATGTGGAGTTGAAACTTTTAATGGAGAAATATATTAAGTTACAAGATCTTCCTGATAAAAGGAAACCAAAGAATTTAGTATTGGATGATACTTTGAATAGTGCAACTAAGTTGGGATTAGGGACATACCCAAGAGACAAAGTATTCAATTCATTTATAAATAATTTTTCACCTTATTATAAAATATTAAGACCTAACGAAGATAAAGATGATGAAGAAATTAAAATTTTCAAAGGAAACCCACCAAAGATTTCAATTATAACTGAACTAAAAATTGGTAGAAAGATTGTAACTAAAGTTACAAATTTTGAAAATTTCCACATCAAACCTCATTTGTTAGCAGATGAGTTAAAAGTCAAATGTTCTGGCTCAGCAACAATTGGTCCATGTGTTCAGAACCCCAATTTAATCGAAGTTACCGTTCAGGGACCACATGGCAAACTTATAACTGAGATATTTCAACAAAAGGGAGTACCATCGAGTTATATGGAATTTGAGGACAGAGTTAAAAGAAAGAAGAAGAAATGAATACAGTACAGGAATAAATTTTAACGATAGATGGAGGAGAAAGAGTGTAGCGGTAGAGTGTAGCGGTAGAGTGTAGCGGTAGAGTGTAGCGGTAGAGTGTAGTGATAGACTAGCGATAGACTGCAGAATGTAGCGATACACTCAGCGATAGAGTGTAGCGATAACGGCTGCAAAACTTTGGTTGAAAAGATAAATACATAAAAGGTCGTCCTCTCAGATTCGATCTCGCGTTTCTGTAGACAAAAGCCCAAATGACAACCTCCACAGTAATATCTTTTCCAGCTGCAGAGAACGTCATAGTTCGAATTGAACAAGTAAAAAGTAATGGAGCAAATCTTCGCCACTTCTCAGATGTCACCTAGAATCCTAGAGTATCCAAATGCCAACAATGACTGTTCAATGACAATCTGTACCTTGTTTTCAAAATTCTATCGTTACTTCGAAGATCTCTAATTCTTCGCTCGGGCAGTTCAGATCGATTTGTCAGATTCTCTACCAAAAGGAACCCATTACCAAATTCAACGCACATATTGCGAAATCCACAATTCTCAAATTGGTTGCAAGGTGCAAACTAAGTAGCAATACACTATCTTCTCTAGGTAAGTGTGGAGAGATAAAGATATGTCATTATCAAAACAGAAGAAAGAAATGTACTTAAGAGTACCTTAATATCATTTTGGCATGGAAACAAGAAAAAAAATTCTATATCTTTGAGTATCTTTTTTATATAGTTGCATGTTAGTTTTGTTAACTTCTCTTATATAGCTAATTCATTTACAATTAATCCCATGAAATACAGTCCTTTTGATTCTGATAATGATGATGATGAATATAGTCCATTGGTTGTTTATAAATCTAATGCAACGTCCATAGTAAGATCAATTTCTAACGACTCGATTATTGAAGATGAAGAGAGTACTGATACCAATCCATTTCTTGACGTAAAAGTTGCAAATTATTATCGATCGATCTATGAACAATCCAACTATGAATGTAGAGAATTGTTTGATCCAACATTAACTTGGACTAAAGATGAAGAGCAAGAAATCGTAAAGCAATTAGATAGAAAGATTGCCTTGTATGCCTGTATAGTATTTGTTGGATTACAACTTCAAAGAGGAAATATAATTGAAGCAATAAGTGATAATATGCTTGATGATCTTAACATAACAATCGATGATTATAACAAATCCAATACGATTTTCCTTACAATGTTTATATTATCAGAATTACCATCACAACTAATTACCAAAAGATTAGGACCCGATAGGTGGATCCCCATTCAGATAATAACATGGAGTATAATTTCAATCTTTCAGGCATTCGTTAGAAATAAATACTCCTTTTTCCTTTTGAGAGGTACAATTGCATTGTTAATGGGAGGATTCATTCCAACTATAATTCTATGGTTATCATATTTCTATAAGTCACTGGAATTACCCTTGAGAGCGTCATGGATTTGGACAACTTTATCGATAGTTAGGATATCGTCTTCATTAGTAGCATATATTCTTTTAAGGTTAAGAGGATTGTTTGGAATTGAAGGTTGGAGATGGTTGTTTGGTATCGAAGGAATTTTCACATTATCGATTGGTATTTGTTCAATTTACATGATAATACCTTCAGCGATTCAATCGAAAAAATGGTTTAATGAAAGACAATTGAAAATAGTTGTCAATAGAATATTAAGAGATGACCCTACAAAGGGTAGTATGAATAATCGAGAAGGAATGAATTTAAATTCTATCAAGGAAACAATTAAGGATTATGATCTTTGGCCCATATACATAATTGGATTGGTTGCATTCATTCCAACAAATACAATTAACGTATATTTTTCATTAATCCTTAAGAATTTTGGCTGGTCTACTTTTAATGTTAATTTATTGGTAGTTCCTCATAATGTGTTTCATATCATTATATTGATCAAGATCACCAAATTATCAGAATATATAAATGAAAGAAGTTTGGTTTCATTATTGTTACCATTATGGTTGATTCCAAGCTTTGCAATATTATGTTGGTGGAAGGATGCAATGGTAAATCATTGGGGAACTTGGTTAATTTTGAATTTTATATTAAGTGCACCGTATATTCATGCAATTTGCATTTCATGGGTATCAAGAAATTCTGGTAGTATTAAGAAAAGACTAATATCTTCTGCAATTTACAATATATTTGTTCAATTTGGAAGTATTATTTCCACTAATATATATACTACGAACGATGCACCATTGTTTAGAAATGGGAACAGGTTATTATTTTATATATCGTTGGCAACTATTCCATTACTATTACTTACAAAAGGGTATTATATTTGGAGAAATACTACGAATAAGAAACTTTGGAACTCAATGACTCAATTCGAAAAATATGAATATATGCATGAAACTAGCCACGAAGGTAACAAAAGATTAGATTTCAGATTTGTCAGTTAGGAATTGGGAAGGGAACTGTGACAGAGGTATCAAAATTGACTAGGTGAGATTATGAGATCATGAGGTTTGCATAAAAAAAGATGGTTTCTGTCACTGAGCCATATATGGAAAATCAGAAATTGTGAAAAATTCTACTCAAGACGGTATAAAGGTGAGAAAAGAGTACTTTGGGAAAATATTTGGCAGACAATTATATAGAGAGAAAGCAGTATATATATACAATCATATATATATATATGTGCGTGTTTATGTATATTTGTAAAAATACGTCTAAAAATTGCTTAAATTACAATCCGACTACGTATTGCACTACCAAATTTACAAGTTACGTCTTCTTCTCTTTCGTATTTCAACATGTCCCCAGATTTAAACTTTAACCTCCTGAATGAGATTTGTGCTTCTCCGAATTTGGACTTCATTCATCCTGTCGAGAAGCACCACGTGACCAATGTCCAACTTGATTTTCACACCCAAAAAACGTCTGCTAAACTTTTCTTAAGACGAACAAAAGATACATATCAGAGGAATATAAATACGTAGACAAAAGCTAATAAAGTCCTTACCCAAGTTCCAAACTCGGTAACCAAGTCAACCAGTATCTCATCTCACCCGTTTAGAGATTTCGGCTTTGATTATTTTGGACAAGCACACAACGACCAGTTGGCTAAAGGAAAAAGTTTCCACAAATCGAGAAAAAAAAAACAAGAAGAAGTAGATAGAAGCAGACTTCGAATTTGAAGATATTTGATTGCAAGTTGAAACATTATCTAGAGAACTATGGAGCACTACGATAATCCATATTTAGAGGAAGATTTACCTCCTGCCGGTGGACAGAATATTGTCGATGAAGAAGAACTTTTAGCAGCGCAGGCAGCTGCAGAAGCTGCTGCTGCTCAACAACTGCAACAACCTGGAGGAGCTTTCAATAACGTCGGACAAGGTCTTACTGGTAAGTATAGAGATATGATGATGCAATATTGGCAGGAAACTATTAATTCTATTGAACATGACGAGCATGACTTCAAGAATCATCAACTTCCTTTGGCAAGAATCAAGAAAGTAATGAAGACTGATGAAGATGTTAGAATGATTAGCGCAGAAGCACCAATCCTTTTCGCTAAAGGATGCGACATTTTTATTACTGAACTTACCATGAGAGCGTGGATACATGCAGAAGAACATAAAAGGCGAACGCTCCAGAAATCGGATATTGCTGCTGCTTTAACTAAGAGTGATATGTTTGATTTCCTTATTGATGTTGTGCCAAGAGAAGAAGAAAAGCCGAAGAAGAGTTATTCCACCAATACTAGGACAAGCAGCTATATAAGTGCTCCTTCTCAGTATAAAAGTAACCCAATAACTCAAGTTCAAACCCATCCAACTGGACTAACTGGTGAGTTAGATAAGCAAGACAATGCTAATGTTAATTCTAATGACCAGTTTCAGCAACAGCAACAGCAGAATTTATTGCAGCAGCATTTGCTTCAGCAACAAATAATACACCTGCAACAGCTTCAACTGCAACAATCACAACAACCACAACAGCCGCAGCACCAACAACAGCAACAACAAACCCCACAACAAATACAACAACAGAACCCTCAACAACAACAGCAGCAGCAGCAGCAGCAACAGCAACAGCAGCAACAACAGCAATCTCCCCATCTTCAGCAGGTGCTTTCACAGCAACCCCAAACGCAACTACAACCTCAAGAACAACAGCAGCAGCATCTTTCAAATGCTGTGGTCAAAGAGGAGGATGTGGAACAAGAGCAAATTCAGCACCAGGGAGAGTCGGATGGGCAAAACTTCAATGGATATCAAACCTTTAACCAGGTAGTTTATGAAGATTATTCTTGATTGAGAATCTAAAAGTCCCAATGTTTTGTAGTATAGTTTTAATTGGTTTCCAAAGAAAAATTTAGAAGGTAAAAATATGTAAAATTAAGGTTAAGTTTTTTGAATAAAAGAGATAGATGTAGTTGGATAAAGGAGAGAGAGGTAGATAAAGAATAGGCTGGAGGTAAGTCAATGTGGGTTTTCGTTGCCTCTACAGAGAGATAAAGTTAGACAGATTGATATTTAATAAGGGTTATTGGAGGGTGAGACAATGATAATGACTGTTCTTTTTACTCGATAATGTTAATGAGTGAACGTAAGATATAATGTGTGTAAAGGTAAATTGTAGTGAGTGAGTGAGTGAGGGAGCTTGCGAGCGATGCATGCTCTCCAAACATCAAAATTCAAGGCACTAAATTCCCAAATCTCACTGAATTTATGGGTCGCAATTTTCCGATTAGGGCCCGAAATTTTGAAAAATGTTCAAATTCCTGGCCGTTGCTCGGTAATACGTTTCACGATTGATAGTAATTGTGGGCAATTAATTCATAAAGACTCCCATGGTTTCTAAATAGAAATTATTTACATTTCTCAAGAAAGTTTTAAATTTATATAACTTAGGAGGATTCTGAATATCTATAACGTCGTTGGTAACAAACATGTCATACATTTCCATTCCTTTCTTTAGAAAATCCTTGTGTTGAAATTTGAGTTCGAATCAATTTGATGAGGTGTGGAAAATTCTGGAGTTAAGTATAGCGAACGCTTTACTCCAGCCACTACTATCTCTTGTCCAACAGCTTACCTTAATTGAAAGACTGTATTGAAAATATTTACAAAGAATTTCCCAATCCTACTAAACAAATCCGATCAACTCATCTGAAGTGTGGTTAAAATACTGGAGATGTAGTTTCAAATTGAAAACGACATCATTTCTCCACAACTGCAACAGCAACTTATCACTCCATACAAATTTAATTTTTTAATTTTTTTTTTTTTTCTTTCTCCTGGCCTCTCACTATATGCTCATAATTTTTGATTATCCCCTTTCCTCTAGTCCACACCTTCACCCCACTATCGAAGCGGGATTTCGGGAACTCGCACCATCTTATACAACTTTAGTTGGCATATTTTTCCTTCTTCTCTAGAGAATGATTAGATTTTCAAGAATAGGAGTTTCCAGATTAGCTTATAGAAGTCAATTCACTCCTCAAATAATCTCAAATCATCCTATAACCACAAATTTTCATAATTCATTTCTCATTAATAGTAAGCAATTAAACATGGCTAGAAATTTAATGACTATTTCTCAATCACTTGATGAAGCTTATACAAAGCATAAAATCATTCCTGATGTGGTGGATGAATTTGATACGCAAGGTTTACTCACAATTGAATATAATGGTAAAGATCATGTAGCACTTGGAAATACTCTTAAAGTTGATGAAACTCAGCAAAAACCAGTAATTCAATTCACTTTAAATAGTCCTGGACTGGAAAAGGAATTATCAATTTCTAAAAATGATCGTTTTGGTTTGGTTTTAACTGATCCAGATGCTCCTTCAAATACTGATCATAAATGGTCTGAATATGCTCATTGGATAATTACTGATTTACAATTGAACTCCGAATCTGAAGAATCAACTATTGCTGAATCATTAACCACGAAATTAGATTATAGTAAAGGTAATGAAATTTTACCTTATGAAGGTCCAGCTCCTCCACCTGGTACTGGAAAACATCGTTATGTATTTTTGTTATTCAAACAAGATCCAAAGGTAAACTATACTGCTCCTAAGGGCAGAATAAATTGGGGAACTGGAATCCCATCAAGTGGTTATAGAGATTGGATTAAAAAAATTGGTGGTGGACTGAAATTGATTGGAATTAATTTCTTTTATGCTCAAAACGTCAAGCAAGATTGAAAAGAAAGAAATATACGAAAACAAGAAAAGAACTTCACTTATGATTCAATAACAAAAGAACAAAAGTAAAATCAAAAGAAAAAAAAAACAAAAATTTCGTTCTTGTAGTGTAATCGCTTAGTAAAGGAAACCATGTAGTATAGTTTACTTACACCGTCATTGATGCTTTGCACTATAATCTTTGGGACTAATAACCAACCCTTTACCCTTATGAGCTCCTCTATATATTGTCTCTATTATATCTATTAGCTCTTGTTTGCTTCCCACTAGGAAGTTTAATTTGTTGTTGTTACCAGTGCCAAAATCACACATCATATGTTTATTTCGATAGAAGAACATCACCGTACACGGATCATACAATTCATACATCGAATTAAAATCTGGTACTTGATCAATATCGCATAGATAGATTGTGGCAAAGTTTTTGACTTTTTCTGCAATCCCGAATAACAATTCATCCATAATCATACATTCTCTTTCATAATCTCTTCCAAATCGTACTACTACTAATCTTTCATCTTCTGAGAGGATTGCTTGGTCTACATGCCATCCGGTACGCAAATGAGGCAAGAACACGGATCCCATATTGATTGATAAATTCTTGATAATGTTCTGTATACTCTCTAGAACTATTTACTTAATGCAAATACTAACGTTAAATAAGAATACCGATCACTTGTGAAGTTGTTCATCTTGCTCATTGATCTCCAGCCATCACAAACTGAATTGCAACTAACTGGTCTATGGGTGCAGAATATGATCTATGTGCAGGTTGGATGGTTGCATCCTCTTAGATTGTCAGTTTTTGCATCCACAGAACAAAAGTGGTTTTTTAGATCTTAAAGATGTCACAGTGACAAAGACTTGAGTTAAAGGGAACGTTGATTTTATTTCTGCTGCTCGATTATATTTAGAAATAAAGAACTTGGACAGTGCAGAGAAAAGAATATGAATTCGGGTTCCGTGACAGATGGGTTGGAACAGAACTGCGATATGTCACAGTTTTTTGATGTAGAAATTGTAGCAAAGGATATAGAACTTCTAATTAATAATTTAGAGAATGGATGTACAGATCGATCCAAGAAAGATTCGGCATTAAAGCAAATTATAAATAAGGCAATCGAAGAGAAGAATATTATCGAGAATGAGGAGCTGAAGGGTTCACAGGTTAGACCCAATTCAAACCACAGCAATGTAATAACAACAACTTTAATATCTTCCAGACCACCAACTCGGGGGGTATCTCGAACTCCATTGAAATTTAGAGATAATCTTTCATATTTGTTTGGTTTAAGGAAAGAGAGTATAGTAACATCTGATAAGAATTCTAATACAAATATCGGTCAAAGCTCTGACATGTTCAGTCAATATGGAAACGGTTTCGATTTTCTCAATCCAAATTTTTACAAACATATTCCATGTTCGAGACTTGCCTTTACCGAACCACTTCAACAGGTAACGTTTATGAAACAATTGAAACAATTCAGAAAAAGTGAGTACTTCTTCTACTATAAATGGGTCTTATGGCTTCAGAAACGTGTAATGGATGAAGATACAAACCAAATGAAGAAGCTAACAAGTGCCGAGTCAGTGATTGAAACCAATCTTGACTTAAAAGTGGCTGCGAAATACTACAGGAAGAAATTAGACAATTGTAAATTGATCTTCCTTAGGTTGGGGTTCTTCCCGTCAATTAAGTCGGAACTTTTAGAGAATGGTGCAACTATCAGGCTTCAAGCTCCGATAGATCAATCTTATGATATGTTAAAAGAATGTCTACACATCATAATGAGTGATTCTCTTTATCCTCCAAACGATATTCAACGTACGTATTACGATTTTTTCAAGAGTTTCTTTTTTGGTCACAAGTCCTCCTCACTAACTACAGTTCCCGTATGCGGACTTTCTCATAGTAGAAATGATTCGTATTCAATAATTTCCATTTGGTTACATGAATACCCTGATCCACTTTCTGGAGCCTATAAATTAACTGAGAGGTTCATGGAATTGTTGTCCGAGCATCTAAGGGTAATAGTTCAGACTGCAATTCTCATAAGAAATAGTAACCAGCAGACAAAACCAATTTACAGCTTAGTAGAGACATAATTCTCGGTTCCTATTGCTTACAGAAATGTTATGCTGATCAAAGGGTTATGTTCAATAAGTCTTCAAACTCACCAAATATGATTGGAGCCTTTCTGACATCAACTTGATTACTTTTTGGCCTGCACCCAGCACACCTCATTCCAACGCACTTTCCACATTCTTCTTTGTTTTTTTTGTTCTTGATTGGAAATCATCACTTCATTCTCCAGATGTGGTCAATATTGTCTAGAATACAAAGAATTCCAAAATCCTTTTCTACACAAAAACCCAAAGTCTTTATCAATAGAAAAAGAAATTACTGGAAAATGGCTCAAGAAATAGAGTTAGGCATAACTGCTGATATGCATGTCCATTTAAGAGAAGGTGCCATGATGGAACTTGTAACCCCAACAATCAGAGAAGGTGGTATTTCTATCGCATATATAATGCCTAATTTAGTTCCTCCTATTACTACCATTGATAGGGTGGTCGAATACAAAAAGAAATTACAGGCACTTGCTCCAAAGACAACCTTTTTAATGTCATTTTACTTAAGTAAAGAATTATCTCCAGAATTGATTGATGAAGCCTCAAAGATTGGTGCAATTCAAGGAGTTAAATGTTATCCCGCAGGTGTCACTACCAATTCAGAAGCTGGAGTAGATCCAAACGATTTCACTCCCTTTTATCCTATCTTCAAAGCTTTAGAACGTAATCATTTGGTTTTGAATTTGCATGGTGAAAAGCCACCTTCCAAAAATGAAGACATTCATGTGTTAAATGCTGAATCTAAGTTTCTCCCAGCACTTGAAAAATTACATAATGATTTCCCAAATCTTAAGATTATATTAGAACATTGTACTTCAGAGGATGCTATTAATACTATTGAGAGAATCAATGCCAACCTTAAAGATGATGAACCAGTGAGAGTTGGTGCTACTATAACTGCTCATCATCTTTCTCTTACAATTGATAGTTGGGCTGGAAATCCTGTCAACTTTTGCAAACCGGTTGCAAAATTACCTAGTGACAACCGTGCTTTAGTTAGAGCTGCTACCTCAGGTAAACGTTACTTCTTCTTTGGCTCAGATTCGGCTCCACATCCTATAGAATCAAAGGCTAAGCATGTTGGTGTTTGTGCTGGTGTGTACACCCAATCTCATGCATTATCATATGTTGCTGAGGTCTTCGACAAATTTGGCCAGCTTGAAAATTTGAAGAAGTTTGTCTCTGATAATGGAAAGAGTTTCTACGAGATCAAAGATTCTGAAGTGATTTCTCAAGATAAGTGTTTCCTTGTAAAGAAAATTACAAAAGTTCCTGAAGCAATCACCGAAGGAAAATTATCAATTGTTCCATTTAAGGCTGGTGAAGAATTGAACTGGAGTGTTGAATGGAGATAAATGCTTGGTTCTTAATGCTAGAGACCGGTTTTTTTTTTTTCTAGAACTCAAATATATATAGGTAGAAGGAGGGTGTTATAAGTGTCACTTCGAGTGAGTGCAGTAGAAAAAAAAATGAAAGAAACTAATAAGTAACGTCCACTCACAATATAAGAATATCAAATTTATTAAAATAAAATCACAAAATTATCAGTACAAGATTTGATTGAACAAAGGGGGAAGGTCCTTAAATGCTTTCTCTCTTTTCGGTTTCGACGTTAATGATATCATTAACCTTTTTAAATTCATTTCCATCAGAAGTGTTTTCACTTTCAACTTCTTTGACAATGCTTCCGTCACCTAATTGAGTAATATCGAAACCTGAATTCTTCAAATATTCAATGAAATCCTCATCTTCCTTATTAAGGGCATCTTGTCCTACACTTGGACAGAAGAAAATGGCAAGGAAACATGAAAAGAAACATAAGGCAGAAGAAACATAAAATGGAGCTTGGTTACCCTTATCTGTTGCTGACCCACCTGCATTCTTAATAATAACTGGGAAAACCCAAGTTCCAACGAAGGCACCGATTTTACCAACAGCAGCTGCAATACCGTAATATTGTCCACGGATTGGAGTTGCCGAAGTTTTAGATGCAATTAAACCAATGTTATCACCAGGACCAAATTCTCCAAGGGAAGAGAAAATACCATAAACCACAACAAAGGCTCCAACGTGATGTTTTAAATGAGGGTACAAACCAGCCATAATGAAACCAACAATGGCTTGAAAGAAAAGACCAATACCAAGAGTTAAACGAGGTCCAATATA
Organism: Chernovozyma sophiae-reginae; assembly: GCA_030564725.1. Taxonomy (NCBI): domain Eukaryota; kingdom Fungi; phylum Ascomycota; class Pichiomycetes; order Serinales; family Debaryomycetaceae; genus Chernovozyma; species Chernovozyma sophiae-reginae. Next base: position 13,662 of record JAKTYG010000065.1, read on the forward strand.
ATCAGCAGATAATGCTCCTAAGAAAGCACCAGGAAGGTAAAACAAGTTAAACACAACGTTCCATCCAAAAGTTTTATATAAATCACTATCTGGAATAATAATGGAAATCATATAAGATGAATAAATACCAAATGAATAAGCAGAGAAATCGTAAATGAACCAAATCAATGAAACAATAACAAGTCTAAACCAATAGAATTTAATAATCAACCAATATGGAACTGCTACACCCTTCTTATTGAAATTAAGTTTTTTGAACGAATCACCTTCTGAAATCTTTAATCTCATGAAGAATAATGCTAATGGAGGAAAACAACCTAAACCTAAAGTCAATCTCCAAACAGCTCTTAAATGACGTTCACTAAAAATCCATAATAATACCAAAGGAACAAAGGCAGAAATAACAAAACCCAAATCAATCATACCATTTGTAAACCAAACAAAGTATCTATTTCTATGACCAGCAGGTAATTGATTTGCAAATTCTGCAGAAATAACTGAAGCAGTTGGATATTCAGCTCCAATGAAAATACCTAAAAAGAATCTGAAAGCAGTAAGAGCAGCAAATAAACCATAAGGACTGTGACCTGCACCCCAAGTACCAACTGCGGTAAGTAAGGTGAAAAATATCAACATGACATTAGTGAAAAGCATACCACCTCTACGAGAGATACGATCTGATACATAACCAAAAGATAACATACCAACAACGGTACCAGCAAATGCAATCGATGAAACATTTGAAATTGCATTAGAATTCTTATAAGCTTTTGGATAAAGTATACCTAAAATTGTTGATACGGTACCAATGGAATTATTAACATAACCATCAGAAAATAAACCAGCACCTGAAGCAAATGCGGGCCATAATTTGGCAAATCTTGTTTGTGTTACAACCTCTTCTTTATCAAGATAACGATTTGGATGGTCCTTACGTTGAGAATCTTCGATTTCTTCAGGTTTTTTCCCTAAAGTAATTTCATTTGGAATATGTCTAGTCCAACCCACGAATAAATCAGGAATTGATTTTGGAAGATCACGAGAAGCCATTTTTTTTTTTTTTTTTTTTTTTGAAAAAAATGATGAATTCAAAGAAAGATCAAAAGTATATAAGATCAGTAGAGTCACTAAAGATAAAGTTTTGCAAAAATATTACTGAAATGTGTACTTGTAATTAATACAATCGACAAAAAAAAGTAAATTTCTAGAAAAGCTGAGTTGTCGTTGAATGTATTCCTTTTGACTAACAAGGAAAAGAGAAGATTAATAGCAAGAGCAACCAGATTTGATTTGCAGTCGTAGAGTACACAAGCAACACAAAGCAAGTTGAACAATTGAAGTCAAATTCAAATCAATTCAATTCTAAAAACAAATGAAAACTTGTTGCAGAAATCAAGACAATGTACTTAAGGAAAAAGAATTAACATGATGGTACCATGAGGAGAAACAAAGCAGATTGTCTTTGCCTTAAATAGTGGAAAAGTATGTATCCGTACCTTAATATGGCAGGTGGAATGTGGGTTGTGTGCAGGGCCGCCGTAAAATATAAAAAATTATTGGCAATTTCTGCTTGACTTCTTAAATGAGGAATAGATTACGGATATCTACTTTAGGTTAATAAGGCTAAATAATATACATGGTTAACTTGTTAAACGATATCTGATATCTGATATGTCTAAAAATTAGTATGAACATTAGGATTGAAGATAGGATTGAAAATAGGATGGTTAGTTAATTGAGTCTTTCTCTTGAAAGGTATAAGAGACAACTTAAAGTTATCGAAAATGAAGAAAAAAAAGAGTTTGAATTTTTCAGTTTCTGAATTTTAGGAAAAATTTATTTTATCTGAGAGTGAAAATAATATTATTTTTGGAATTCTTCTTGCTAGAAGGTCGGTAAAAACTTATTATAGTGGATAGTATTAATCTTTATGAATAATAATACTTTAAACTTTAATAAAATATCTTAAAGTTTAAATTTTTCAAGTTCATGATTTATAATTTTTGGATTTTGCAATCTTTATTTAGGGTATTCTATTCTTTATCTTGCATGATATTTCGCTATTTCTCAATTATGAATGGCCCTGTTCTCATTTTCTTATCTTTGGAAAATTGCCCTTACAAGGTGCAGTCGGGGAATTTTGAGTTTAACTAAATTGTATTCATGATTTAATTATTTTTCACTCTTGCCAAGTAATCCAATTTGAATTATACATGGATTATACATGAATTACCTGTAGCACAAGGTGTTGGTATCAAATTTAGGAAACTCTATCCCTCCAGCAGGGTGCCGTGCAATATATCTCCTTCGTCCCACGTTTATTGAAAAAAATCGAATAGAATGCGGACACCCTACCAGACTAAATTACTGCGGAGAGAACAAAATGGAAAAAAATAATAAAAAATCTGCGAAACGTTTCAGTTTCACTTTCCAAATGAGCTAAACATGAGTTGGAGGAAGAGCACCAGATGGTTTTAGGGGGTGATCTGTTTTTTTACAATTTGAAGTTCAAACCAAGAATTAACAATTGAAGTAAATTATCTAATTGTTAATTGAAAAAATGAAATAGTAATTGAACATGGAGTTCATGAAAACTCAATTTCAATCAGTCTCGGACGATGTTGGTTATTTTCCTTGAGGATGTGTCATGTATATAAGCGAAAAGCTAATCAATTTTGACATTTTGAAGCTTATTCTTCCTTTCAGCTGGGCGGACGTGGAACCGAGAAAATAGATTTCCTTTTCCTCAAACTGAAATTATTGACATTTTCCGTCTAAGTATCGTGTTCTTATGGGCTAAGACTGAAGGGATGTAATTAATCAGCTTGTTTCAAATCTAGGGAGAGTGGTGTTCTTTGCGCCAGCTGTATATCGAACCACATTCTGCAACTGCAGTAGTTATCAAACTGGCTCTCATTTTGTGGGTCCATTCACTTCTGAAAAGCTGGAGTGCGCGACCCCTGAATTTTGGCGGAGTTTGGTTCGATCTGCTTGCTATTTCTCTCCGCGCCGCTAGCTAAAGCTCCCTCCCTCCAGAACGTGAACTGGGAAAGAATTCGCGGTAATCAGAAACTCTACGTGAGGCGAAAACTCACCTCAAGAATCTGCAACATCTTATCTTCAACTCTTATCTTCCCCTTCTTTATTCCATTCTTCTCTTCAATTTCTTTCTTCACTCGTATCTTGAAATAATGTCTTCTATCCTTTTATTCTACTTCTATCTTCTTCTCGTATATTGGATTCTAATTTCAATTGCTTAGCCGCTACTTCTACCGAGAGTTTCTCTATTTGGTTAACTAGCCACTCTCATATTTTTACGCTACAACTGAACTTCAATCCTTCACACTATTTTTTTAAAACTTTTCTATTTATCTATACATTTAACTTTTTAGTCCATTCAGTTTATGGTACCATTCATGGGGGTTGTCTTTTTAATATTCAACGTCGCTGTCAGATTCAGATTCGGAGTCGGAGTCGGAGTCGGAGTCTGATGATGATGAGGAGGAGGAGGAGCTAGATTCAGATGAGCTTTCTTCTAAATCCAAGTCTTCATCAGATTCGGATTCGGAAGATTCTTCAGAGTCGGAATCCTTCAGTTGAACATTCACTCTATATATGGTTTCAGATTCGACCTCGTCCAGCGTAGGAATTATAATTTCAAGTTCTTCATCTTTGAAAACTGCGGTGATGTCTTCAAAATTCACTTTCTTATCAAACAGGAAATGCTTTTCAAAGCTGATTTCTTGATTGGCGAAATCCTGGATTAAGTCTTGAGTATCTTCCACAATTTCTTCTTCTTCTTCTTCTTCTTCTTCTTCACTATCATCGCAGTCGCAGTCTTCACAGTCTTCACAGTCTTCGCAGTCTTCGCAGTCTTCACAGTCTTCACAGACTGAATCTGAGTCTGAGTCTGAATCGGATTCAGATTCGCTTTCGCAATCACATTCAGAATCACATTCAGCATCATCTTCTTCTCCAGTGAAATCCAACTTACCTTTCACTATTAATTCGTTATCTTCTTTTGAGAAATCTATCTTCAATTCTTCTTTCACCAAAGAAGGGAATCTGATGTTCAACTTGTAAGTGTTTTCATCAAGCTGAGTTAATTCACAGTCTTTACTGTTTTCTAAGTCTTTAGTTAAATCGATCACGTCAACGTCATCCTCTTCTTCTTCATCTTCAGAGTCATTAGCAAGTAACAATTGGTCTTCTTCGTCACTATCTTCATCTTCTTCTATGTATGCATTTTCTTCTTCATCATCCTCTTCATTTTCAGTCAAGAGGAAACGAGGTAAGTTGGAGTTGTTACTGTAAATGGTAACACCTTCTTCATCATCGTCCTCAGATTCTAATTCCAAATCTTCGATTTCATATTCAGAGCTACTTTCTAAACCTTCTTCAAAAGCTTGTCTTACAGCTTCAAGCTGTAATTGGTCGATCAACTCTTCCTCGGTAGCAGAGTCAATTTCAAGTTCATAAATTCCATCTTCATCAAAATCTGAGTCAGAGTAATATTCTTCATCAGCAATTTGTGCAAGAGCTTCAGCTTGTAATTGGTCGTTTAAGTCAACGATATCTAAAATATCTTCAGGTTCTGAATATTCCTCAGAATCATAGTATCTTAAAAGTTCATCGTTCAAGTCAATAACGTCTTCATCTTCGTCGTACGCCAAAACGTCATCTTCGGAGTCGAAAACTACCTCAGCGTCAATATCTTCAGGGTCAAGATATACACCTTCATCATCGTAATATACTTCATCGTCCATTTCCTCGGTGGAAGAGGATGCATCGGAGTCATTTTCGGAGTCTTCTTCAACATTATCGTAAAGCATAATTGTTTCTCCATCTTCTTCATCGGAGTCCTCAGAGTCATCATTTTCATCTGAGTCATAGTATATCAAAACACCTTCATCTGCGTTGTCTACTTCTTCATCATCACTATTGTCTTCTTCTTCTTCTTCAGCTTCTCTGTTGTTTCTGTTTAAGTCAAATTCGTAAACTTCGTCTTCTTCTTCTTCTTCTTCTCTTTCATCTTGTTCACTTTCTGGCTCTTCCACATAGACAACTTCTTCAGGTTGTTGGTATGGGTAGTGTCTGTGCTTTCTGGACCTTTTGGCAGGTTTAGTAACGTTATATTTTCTATTTGAATGTCTAGACATGGTGTAGGTAATGTTATATGGAAAGAAAGAAAAAAAAAACTTATTGGTAATAAAGAACTAAACACACCACTGAAGACTCTCTCCAGCTTAAGTAGGCTCTTCTCTGCGCGATGAGGCTCGTGAGAAGCCCATCTAAAATTTTTCAGGAGTGCATATTTCAAAAAGCTGGCTGGTTACAAAGCCCGTGGTTCGTAAATAAAATGTATGGGACCTTCCCAATTGTTCTTAGAAGTTTCTAGTACTAACTGGCAGGTTCATTGACCAATTATTGGGCTTTCTTATGGTCGCAGTTAAAATTGTGGGTTCCATAGTGCGTACGTCGTCTCTTTTGAAGGCGGAAAATTTTGGTGGTTGAGCTAAAAGAGTCCAGTTAGTTGCAATGGTGGCAAAATCAGTGGCAAGAGTATTTCCTTTCCAAACTCTCGTAAACTTTTTTTCTCTGAGAATTGTCTATCTTAATCAATTCATCTATGATATGGAACGATATCCTATCATTTTTCTTTTTCTTGGCTTTATTGAAGTAAATGAAGAAGTTCGATCAAGTGAAGTTGTCTCTCTGATTAAGAATCTTATGCCTTGGACATCTCTCCCAATAACATCGCTCGCAACCTGTCAAGATTTTTTCACCAAATTTTGGAGTTACCCGGAGTTTGAAAATTGTATAAAAGGAAGCGGAGAACCCGCATCCCATACTCTCACACACTAAATCTCTTTGCCTTTTGGCTTAGATCAAGTGTAGTATCTGTTCTTTTCAGTGTAACAGCTGAAACGTCATCATCGATGACTTTTATTATGTTACCTTACTTTTTGGATCTAAAGTGGATGGGCGCGATGAGCTTGCTCACACCTGTCCACACCGTGTCGCTGCTATTGCACCTTTGGCTTCTGACGCAACTCTTTAGTGTTTCTTGTGAGAGCATAAGAACCATTAAACAGTTGTACTGGATATAAGATTAGATTACAAAGATTAACAGCTTGTTTTATGGCAAGGGGTAATCTAATGCAATATATTAAATTTTTTTTTATTGTAAATGTTTGTAACATTCGTGTCTACTGGTACTGTTAATAGGGGTGTAATATTGGAGTATCATCGTTAGGATTCAACTACAAGGATCTGTATACTAGGCTGGTACATTTTTCATTATCGATTATTCAGTATCTGGGGCTCTTGAACAGAATCTAACGTAGAAGAAGAGTTAGTTAGTTGTTGTAACATCTCAATAGAACTCCCAGCCGTTACTCTCTGCCTATTTCGCCTCAGTAGCTCGTATTTCTCACTTATTTTGCACTTCTCTCCGGTTCCTTTATCTATTTCAAATTCTCATTTTCTGAGTTTAGTAATTCTGGTTTGCATACATCGTCATCATTCAAGTTATGTGACAATTCAAAATTCAAATAAACTCAGAGGGACTACATGACTGACACAGAACCAGAAAAGTTGTTAACAAGATTCTTTTTTCTTGTTTAGTTGATACATTTACATAGTTGACCTTTACAGTCATCTTTATCTTACATATCGTCTAGCTTTAGAAAGAGACGTTATTTGACTTTAGACACTCCCTTTTGGATCCTTTTTCTTTTTTTTTTTTTTGTTTTTCTACGTTTTTGCATTTACTTAAACCTGCTAACATAGAGTTATCACTCTATAATGAGTGAATCTGACGATGAGATAGACTCTTCCTCGTCTTTTGAACCTCCCCCATTATTCCCCAAATACGGTCAGGGCCAGGGCCTGAGCCAGATGCAAGATAAGCAGCCAAAAGTTGATCTGGTTAGTGATTATGAATATCATGATGATGACAATTCCATACGACAGCTTAGAAATGTTTTATTCAAAGCATCTCAATCTCGAGAATCGGTTGATCTCTCAAGTATATCTATAAATGGAGTTAAAACCATGTTTGATGCAGATTCGGAAGATTCTCAGTCCGTAGGTGAATTTTCTTTACGATCGTCTATTGTAAATGAAATAGATTTATCTGAAATCGAAAACTCAAACGACCATTCAAAACTCAAATATCTCAAGGCATACGAGTCAAAATTTAAATCTGAAAGGAATCGGAATCAAGTCAAACTGCAAAATGAAACTAATCATTCTAAGAATTTTGCAGGTAATGACATGAGCATACCCTTGCAACCAATGAATTATTCAGAGGATTCTATCTTCAATTTATCTAAGTTGGATGACTTCAACCGGTTTGTAGTACTGACAAAGATAAATGATGCCATATATGATAAATTCTCTAAGCAGAAACATGCGTATAACTTTGACAACGATGACGATAATGTATTAAATGTGATACCTGCTGAAAACTTAAGAAAATATGTTGGAAATTTTGATAATGATCAAAAACTTCCATCAACGAAGAAGAAACATCTTTTCAAAAAGATCAGTTCTCAAAGATCCAATAAGAATAATTGGTATAATTTAGATTGGAAAAATCCTTCGTCCATTAAACAACCGGAGGTACAAGAATTATCTTTCCAATCCTCTCCTCCTACTAGTGATTCATTTTCAATTCCAGAAGCTAATATTCTACAAAGAAAGTTGAAAGTGAGACATTTACAAATGATTTCATTAGGTGGAACTCTTGGGGTGGGACTTTTCTTAAATAGTGGGAAAGCTATTACAATAGCAGGAGGATTTGGGGCTTTGCTAGCCTTTGTTGTATGTGGTATGATTGTTGTGGCAACAATGATATCATTTTGTGAAATGGTTACTTTTATCTCAGTAATCGATGGTGTATCTGGATTAAGTTCACGATTTGTGGATGATTCGTTTGGATTTGCAGTTGGTTGGTTATATTTTGTAAGTTTTGCAATAAGTGTGGCAGGAGAGATAGTTGCTAGTGTTATAATGTTGAGTTATTTTTCAGGATTGAAAGTTACTGAGAATAAACTTTCTTGTTCTGGGTTTGTTGCTTGTTTCCTTTCGCTAATATTTTTGTTTAATATGATTGACGTTAGGGTGTTTGGGGAAGTTGAATATTTTTCAAGTCTAGTTAAGGTACTAAGCACATTGATGATGATATTGGCTATGATTCTATTGAATACTGGATCTCTTGGAACTCCATACATTGGATTCAAATATTGGACTTATAGTAGATCGAATTTTGATCATGATATGATATTTGGACTATTTAGACCAACATTTAATTTGGAAGATACTGGTACGAATATTGAAGGAACTGGAGGAGCCTTGGGTAGATTCTTATCTACATTGGTTTCAATATTAATTGTACTGTATGCTTATAGTGGTACAGAAATAGTTTGTATTGCAGCATGTGAAGCACAGAATCCAAGAAAAGCTTTACCTTCTGCAACAAGAAGAGTATTTTGGAGAATATTGATTTTTTATTGTTTGGCAATATTTGTTGTAACTATAAATATTTATGCTGGAGATCCAAGACTATTAAGATATTATCAAGGCACTACCGGAGTTCCAAGTGATCAAATATCGAGCAATTATGCAATCCAGTTTGTTGGAGGGGCTAACTGTTATGACCAAGAAAAATTATTTGCAGGAATTGGGACTGGATCTCAAAGTCCTTGGATAGTTGCATTACAAAGTGCCAAATTATGCAAATTCAGCTCGGTTATAAACGGATTTCTCGTTTTCATTGCTGTCAGTTGTGGTAATGCTCAATTATATGTTAGTTCAAGAACGTTATATTCATTAGCTTTGCAAAAGAAAGCTCCAAAGGTTTTCACATATTGCAGTTCGTATGGAATTCCTTACAATGCAGTGATGTTTGCTGCATCATTCGGTCTACTTGCATTTCTATGTGTTAGTGAACGTGCAACTAAGATATTCCAGTATTTAACTAGTTTCATTTCTTCATCGGGTATCATTGTATGGTTTGCAATGTGTTTATCATTCATTAGGTTTTATTATGGATTGAAGAAACGGCCCGATATAATGAGCAGAGATGATAAATCTTATCCATACAAGTCATTATTTCAACCTTACAGTGCATTTGTTGGACTTTTTGGTTCGGGTTGTATATTATTACTCATGGGATTTGTCGTCTTTTTGCCAGGAAAATGGGACACTTTATTCTTTTTTTCAAGTTATGGGACATTGATTATTTTCATTGTACTTCTTGTTGGCCATAAATTGATAAAAGGTACAAGAATTCCTAGTTTGGAGACATTGGATTTTGATTCTGGAAGAAGAGAAATGGATAGATATATTTGGGATGGTGGAAGGGACTACAATATTCGGAATTTTAAGGAACTTAGTCTGAAATGGATATCATTTTTAGCATAAATGAATGTTTGAATAACATATAACTATGGTCATGAACTTGGTGGTTTTACAAGAGAATATAATTAATACAGAGAGACTTTTGATGAGATTTTTTTCGGTATTATCATTCCAATGTAGTATTTATGGATAACTCAAAACATGATGAATATTCTCAATAGAAAATAGTATTATCATGAAGGTATTGGTAAGTGACAGAGGTGAAACTGCACAACATTTCTATGGGGATCAGAAGACAGCATAACCAGAGCCCCATCAAGATAGAACCATTATCAGAGTATGCGGGACATGAGAGTTGGCAAGCTGATTACAGGTAAATTTCTTCAGATAGAATAACAAACATTAATAGATAACGATGCTAAAGTAAATTATTCACAAACTTCAAGCTGATAACAGAATAATTAAATCCTTTGTAGCTGTACCCTTCTGCCCTGGCTATTGGATCTGGCCAACCCTGGATGCGATTTTACCCTAATTGGGTTAAATTAGGCACTTTGAAGGCAGTTGGGCGCTTCGTACCTGTCCAATTTTTGGTGCGAAATCAAAGTGCGATTCAGGTTCGTAATTTAAGCGAACATTTTTCAAATTGACGTCAACCTAGACGACATAGTCCAATATATTCAAATTGAATCGAACAGCATATTTTTTCTTTTTTGCTATTGATTGCTTTTATCAGGTCCTTACAACTCAATTTAAATTGTTAAATTGTACTAAGTTACTTTTTTTCTGTCAAGAAAGTATTACTAGGTTTGTTCAATTGACCCGACTCGTTGTAGCCAAATATTTCAATTAAAAGAAAAATTCAAATTCAAATTCAAAAAAACATAAAAACAAAAAACAAATTACTATGTGGACTCCAACTAAAGAATTACTTCGTGGAAAAGTTATTAAGCCGTTTCTTCCCTTTGAAAAACATCCTAATCTTCACAATGAATGCTTAAAGAACCTATATCCTGGTGATGACGTAGTGATTTTTGAAACTAAATCAGATCGTTGGGCTCGTGGATATGCAATCTCTAAACCATTCCCAAATGATTTCACGATCACGTCAGTAAACTTAGATGATCTTCCAGATGTTGATATCAAAATTGTAGTCTTTCCTTTGAAGTATATTCATGTTATTGAAAGGATTCCTATTGTTAATATTGAGGTTAATAAGAACTTTAATAATATTGCTACTGGAGTTGTTCCTACGATTCAAGATTCTGAACAAGCTCATAGACAAGCAATTAATGGAAGAATTGAATCAGATCTATTTGATTCAAAGCCAAATGTTCCTCAAATTCCTTTGAATCCATTTCATGATGGTGACTTGTTAGGAGAAATAAAGCATGCACTTGATTTACTCTCTTCTCATATTTTTGCACTTTATTCAATTGGTGAGTTTCGTTTATTTAATAAACTATCAATTATCTTTTATGATCTTGATGAAACTAGAATTAAATTATCTAATAGTTTATTGACTTCTAATGAAACAAAAGTTGCCAAAGAAACTGCTACTTATTTATTAGCCAAAGTTAGTAAGAAATTGGCTTCAAGAGCTGCAAGATTAAATGCTAAATCTTATGATTTAGATAATGATAATACTGATATCTCTGGTTATAAAGCCATTTTTGCAAGAGATCCTTATTCAGGAAATTTGTTAAATTTGGAAAATTCATCTCCTACAAATATTGCTTATAATCAAGTTCTTTGTTCTTTGGCTCAAAATTTCCCAATTAATGCTCATCTTCATAAAGATGAATTCAGTTTAAGTCCCAAGCCAAATAAACATTTCTTTCCTGAACCACCATCTCATATTTTAGTCGATTTCAAATCAGTTTCTGGTTCTTCTGCTTATCAACCTCCAGGATTTTGTGGTATGATTGCATACTTGTATATTCGTAATAACAAGAGAAGACTTACTGAAGCATTTGCAGTTCATACAAATTCAGTTGAAGATTTAGTTAATGTTGAAAATCTTAGTGCAGCACTTTTCAAAAATATTCCATCTAGTGAAATTGAGAATGGTAGAGTGTATTTGGTTGCTGTTTTAACTGAAGAAATTGAACTCACTATTAAAGACCCAAAGACTGGTCCTCTGTTTAGAAGAGTTAAAAAGGGAGTTGCAGCAGGGGTAACCGATGTTACAAGAATTTTCTCTCAAAATCAAGGCTCTCTTGAAACTGGTCAAGCACATCAATTTACAATTAAGTTGTTTGGTTCATATATGAACCCAAAGAAAAATTCAACCAAAAGTATTCAAGATGAAGTTCCTGGTACCGCTAACAATGGTTGGGGTGAGACAGTTGATAGAATTATTAATGGATCTAATAATGGTATTGCTGTAAATCCAAGAGCTGAAAAGTTGGTTATCTCTGTTAAGGAGTTTAAACATCAATTTACTGGTAATGTAGTCAACCCAGTTACAACTTCAAGTCCTATTGCAAATATTAAACCAATTTTTTTCGATCCAATCGCCGAAAATTATGAAAGAATTTATATGAGAATGGGTAAAATCAGTTTACTCAATCACATGAGTAAAGAAGAGTTACTTACTGTTGAAGTTTCTACTCCTAATAATGACATGATCACATTTGCTAAAGCTTCCAATCAACAAGAAAAGCGTAGTTGGCAATTTGTTTCTGTATTACCTGATGAATCGGTTGGTGAAATTATCAAAGTTAACGGAGTATCATTAAAAAATCCAATTAAAAAGATTCCAAAAGAAGATTACATTGTTTTATCTTTGTATATCAATGGACTGCTTGCTGGAGAAGGAAAGATTTTGTATAAATCTGGTAATAGGTTAGTTGAATTTAACAAAAAGAAGAGTCATGTTGTCGATATCATTTCCATTGGTCATTCAACATTAAATATTGCTCAAATTGAAGTGACCACCGAATATGTTGGTAAAATTTATAATTCAGATTTATCAATTGATAATGTTTTCCAATATGAAAGATTTTTCAAGTCTGGACAAAAGGGAGTTGATGAATTATCTGCTTCTTTGGTTTTATTCACAAAATTAGATTTATCTCAACTTGTTAAATACTTTCCAGAATTGTTAAGTTCATTGTATCACATTACAGATCATGTGTTAGTTCAACCTAAAAGTGCAAGTACTGAAATCTTGCAAGACAATGTTTTCAAAGCTATAGTTCATTTACTAGATACAGTTTTCGGTAAACAAGATCAATACTTATATTTGATTGATACTTTCAGTTCAAGGTATACTAAGCTACCACAAATTGGACAATTCCTTTTAGAAAAAATTTCTGAAATTTTGAATCGTGCTGAATCAAATTGGAATTCAATGTCAAGATCTCTGTGTAGAATTTTGGCTCTATTAATGAAACTATCCATTAATTCAATGTCTCAATCGAAGGATGATGAACTTTACCAACAGGCATTAGGAAATTTATGTAAATCTGGTTGTCATTTTATTTCTATTCAATCTCCAATTTTGGCAAGTGATCAAGTTTTAGTATTAGATATCATTGACTATGTTGTTTCATTTAGAAATCGTTTAGACGAAATAACGATTCTTAAATTTGTTGCTTCCTTTATTGACGCGGTTGGTACTAGGGGTTTAGGTGCAAATGAAGATGTTTCTGGTACTATTAAGAATTTCAAGGACCATAAAATTATTATCAGTAAATTATTATTGATTAACAGGTTGTTCAGCACTCAACTAGTTGACAACCCTCATACAAGAAAATTGTTAATCTCAAAATCAGTAACTTGGGCTTTTGAAGTCTTACTTGGTCCAACTGATATTGAGGCTTCAAGGTTAGCTTGTACAATTTTGAACTCAGTTTGTAATCTTTTATGGAAAACAGTTTTTGTTGAAGGTAAAAAAGAAGAGATTGATCTCTGCTTCTCTTTATCAAAGTTTTTACCTTGTATTTCAAGAACTATAATCAAGTATAATAAGTTTACTAGAGGTAATCAATACTTCAAATCGAGAAGAGTTTTCACTCCAGTCTTTCCTACGGAATATCCTTTTAAAGAAATCTCCGTGGATCCAATTGTTAATGATGAAGTTATTGTTGAAATCTTAATTGAATTATCAACAGTTTTCTGTTTTGTTGCTAAGATTGGTAAAAAAACAGCTGGGAATGAAGGTTATCTTAGCATTTTATCAAGAAAGATTGCTGACGATTATTTCGATCCAAGTATATACTTGGCAAACAATTTTTCAAATGAAGATTTAATTACTTTGATTTCCGGAGTGAAATTAATTAGACAAGGTAAATTTTTCCCTGAAGACAAATGGTTGTCGTTATACGCTATGCTTGCCGAAGGTTGTTTGAGTTCAATGGAATTAATTAGACCGTTGTTGTTGACTGAGTACATTCCTCCATTTGAAAATTCAGAAATGTTTGATAGAGTTATTTGGGGTAATTATTTAAAGACTTTGATTAAATTGGGTACTATCACTCCGGTATCAGTTGAGCACTTATCCGACATCCCAAGAAAAGCATGTACTCAAATCACTGAAAATATGAGAGACAGGATTGCATTCTTAATTAATGAAGCTTGGGATGGGTTAGCTTGGGAGTCGGTGAATGAAGATGTTGTTAGATTCAACTTAAATAAGTTTGGTGGTTATCAAGTCGAATTCATCTCCAATGATTATGGAATTTTGCAAGATTTAATGCTTTTTGCATTGCAAAAAAATTCCCAATGTCAATCTGTAAGTGTCAAAATATTATGGTCTATTATGGTTTCTGAATATATTATCAGTGATAGTATTATCAGCGTTGAAAAAGAATGTCTTACTGGATTAAATGAAATTTATAACAAAAATGCATACAAACCTGCACTTCGTGAACAACAATCATTAATTGAAAGATTGAAAGTAACTATTCGTTTGGATCGTGAAGATGAAGCTTTTGCAATGATTTATAACTTCATTGAAAGTTTATCAGGATTTATGGAAGTATTGAATGATTTAAATGTTGTTCCTGTTGGTCCTGAATTTGACGATGATAGAACTTTCCACAAGTTAAATATAAAGGCATATTTGAAGAATGCCAATAAGCCTGAGTTATTTAATTCATTTATCAGCACTATGTATGAAGAAAATTTGGCTAAAGGTGATTTTATTCAAGCGGCATTAAGTTTGGAATTATTAGCTTCAACTTACACTTGGGATCATCATGAAACTGTTCCTAGCAGTTATAGACCCAAGTTTCCTGAACAAACTGCATTTGAAAGGAAGGAATCCCTTTATAAAATGATTGCTAATAACTATGTTAAAGGGAATAGTCTTGAGAGAGCAACTGATATTTATAATGAATTATTGGATTCCTATAATCAACATACTTATGATTTGAAAAGTTTTGCATACGTGCATAATAAATTGGCCAAGTTATATTTAGATTTAGAATCATCTGATAAATTGAGTCCATCATTTTTCCGAGTTGCTTTCATTGGTGCTGGATTTCCAGCTAATATCAGAGGTAAAGAACAAATTTATGAAGGATTACCTTTTGAACACATTACTTCTATCCATGAAAGATTATTAAAAGTTTATCCTGGTGCAAGGATCATCTCTGATGATTCAGAAGCACTCAAATTGAAAGAAAAAATTCAAACTGGTAGATACTTACATGTTAGTACTGTTGAACCAGTCAATGAAATTTCTGATAAATTATTTAATACATCGATTGGAGTTAGACAATATGCTCGTAATAAAGATTTAAGATATTTCACCACCATGAAGAAAATCCCTGGAGCCAGTTCAGTTTTTGATTTATGGACTGAAGAGACAACCTACGAAACTCAGCTTTCATTCCCAACTTTAATGAATAGAAGTGATATCAAATCAACTAAAACAGTTAAATTATCTCCATTAGATAATGCAATTAGAACTATTGTTAACAAAAATAACGATTTGATCTTATTAGAAAGTATGATTAATATTGCATTCAAGGAAAAAACGGATTTCACTTCGTTATTTAATGATTTGTCTAGACAATTAGCTGGAACAGTTGATTCTCCCGTCAATGGAGGAGTAGGACAATATCGTACATTCTTTACCGATCCAAAATACTCTGAGAAAGAAGAGTATTCTAATAGTATTAGATTTTTGAAGAATGCATTCAATGATTTAGCAATTATTTTAAATCGTTGTTTACATTTGCATGGTAAATTAGTTGCACCTCTGATGAGAAATTCACATGAAGCATTAGTTGAACTTTATAAGAAGAATTTCCAAGAGGATATTGATGCATTACATATTTCTACTAATTATGAATATGCTAGTTATAATCATAATGTGACGCAATATACTCCAAGTGCTCAGACTCCTTTGCTGTCCAATGATAAAAAATCAATTTCTGGAATGTCAGGAACTACAGGTTCAAGATTAACACGGACTTCTAGTAGAGGATCATCGAATTCGAGTCATTCTGGACTTTCTGGTCTTTCATCCGATAGATTATCGTCCAATACTTTGGGAGGACTTAGTCAAAAGTATAAGCGTACTGCCATCAATTGGAGAAGTATGGTTCGTAATCAAGATGGCAATTGAGCTATAGAAATCAGAAAAGAAAAAAAAAAGAATGAATAAATTCCATCATCAGCCCACTACTCTCCTTTTAGAACTTTCTTTATTTTTTTAGATACATAATATATTTGTTCTCCTTTAACTAGTTTAGCTTTTGTAGAAGATACGGTGACCCCAGAAATTGCAACCAACAAATGGTGTTGCATCTTTTGTAAATTATGTAAAGGGTGGGTTTGTGTAATATTACGTAATCACGGATCCCAGTTTTCTCGAACCAAAAGCTTCAAAACTCTTTTCTCATGAACTTCAACACTTGATATCAATCTTGAACTATCACCATAATAATATATACAGATTGTCGTAATGTTTAGATTTGCTTCTATTGCTTCTCGTGTTCAAGTTGCCAGACTCCCACTCACACGCCTTGCGCAACCAGTCCGTTTCTACGCAGTTGCTCCAATCACTAAAGAAGAAGTAACCAAGCGTGCTTTTGAAGCCTTGAAAACAGTTGCTGCTTTACAAGAATCTGAAATCACTTTAAATGCTTCATTTCAAAAAGATTTAGGATTAGATTCTTTAGACACTGTTGAAGCATTGGTTGCTCTTGAAGAAGAATTTGATGTAGAAATCCCAGACAAGGTCTCTGATGAAATCAAGACTGTCGGTGAAGCAGTAGATTACATTTATGAAGAAGAATTAAAATTATAAGAGAATTGGTTAGAACCTTATGTGCGGTTGAGGATGGTTTGTATGGTCTACCTTGTCTATACTTTCTATACTTTCTGTACTTGCTGGACCTTCTGGTCTTTGTTGACCTTGTGGACCATGAGGATTTTCTGTACTTTCTGTTTCTCAACTCAAGATGTTTCGTCTGTGGGTGATTTTATTGGCGGTGTGAATGGTTTTAAATTTAGAGATGGAAAGGTCAATTATTCTTTTTATTTCTAGACCATTTCCCCTATTCAAAGAAATCAATTAAAGATGTATCGTTGCTTGAATATTTTGAACTTCTTTATTGTTGTCTGTCTAGAGGACTCCATTGTATATACACTATTAGGATGTTTGTAGTAGTCGAATGAAATATAAAAGAAAACATAACTTTTTAAAACAAGACGAACAAAGTCTTGTATGTATTTGGGCCTGTGTTGATTTGAGCTTTTTGATCTTCAATTCAAGAGAGAAGTTTCAACCGTAGTGTTCTCAAATGTTACCATCCATATTCAACTGAAGTGAAAGATCATCTGGTCTGCCTCTCCAGTCCAACTTTGGTGGCACATTTTTCTGTGTGCGAACTTTTGGACCCACTCTGTAATGCACCACCCCATAAGTATCAGATCTGATGTTATTTTCTTTTAGATTCACACGTTCTTCTCCTGAATTAAAAAAAAAAAAAGGAAAAGGAATTTAAAAGGAATTGCTAATCAAGGAGTATTCAATATAGGATTGTAAGATAAGAATAAACTAATAAATGAGCGAAGATAAGAAGAATACCACGTCTGGTATTCCTGAAGGCAATGAGAATATTCAAGACTATAGTGATGATATTAAGGAGCTCTCCACTGGTATACCCAAATCCATATTAACTAAACCTTCTTCAACTTCACAGCATCATATTCATGATTATATTTCAGACTCTCATACTGAAGAAGATGATGAGGATGATGATGATGATGATGTAGATGAGCAGAACGAGCCATTACCAACTGAATATCTAGGAACTGTTCTTCCAGATAATCACCCTCAAGAGATTGATGCTGATATTGACCTTGCAAGAAGTTATGCAGATGAAACAGAATATATCGATTTAATTCATTTAAAGATATCTTCTTTGGAAGATTTACATCTTGAGAGGTTTCAAAAATTGGAATCATTATGTTTGAGACAAAATTTAATCACATCTATATCAGAGATACGAGATTTACCACAAGAAACTATGGAAGAATTGGATTTTTATGATAATAGGATAAGTCACATATCAAAGAGTGTTAGTAAATTAGTTAATTTGAAAAATCTTGATCTTTCATTCAATAAGATCAAAAATATTAAACATCTTGAGTTGTTAACCAAACTTGAAAATTTATATTTTGTTCAAAATAAGATAAAAGAGATTAAGAATTTAGAATCTTTGAAGAATTTGAAGAATTTAGAATTAGGTGGTAACAAAATTGAAGTTATTAGTGAAACTTTAGATCAATTGGTTAATTTACAACAACTTTGGTTAGGAAAAAATAGGATATCAAAATTTGAAAACATGAATAACTTAATAAACTTGAGAGTGTTATCGATTCAATCAAACAGATTAACAAAAATTGAAGGATTAGAGAATTTAATCAATTTAGAAGAATTGTATTTGTCTCATAATGGTATTAGTAAAATTGAAAACTTAGAATCAAATACTAATCTACAAGTTTTAGATGTTACCTCAAATAAACTTACCCTGTTAGACAATTTGACCCATTTAATAAAATTGACTGATTTTTGGTGTTCAAGCAATCAAATTTCAAGCTTTGATCAAATTGGTAAACAATTAAGTAAGTTACCAGATTTAGAAACTGTGTACTTTGAAGGAAATCCAGTTCAAACTGAAAACCAAACATCATACAGAAGAAAATTGAGGTTGTACTTGGGTCCTAGTTTGTGTAAGATCGATGCAACTTATATAAGAGAGTGATTATGGGACATTTAATGGGTTGTTTACGTAACCGTATTCCTACTACTTATTTGATATTCAAATGGATGTTATTCCTTGTTTTGCACAGATGGTTGAATTGACATATTGATGAAGAGCAGCAAGATTACATATTGAAGCTTGTTTAGTGTTTGATCTTGTTAGTAAAGATTCTATTTGCTAGGAAGAATCTACTATTTAAAAAGTAGCTACTATGTCGAACAATATACATTCTATATGACCAATTGGTTGGGTTTTCGATTAGAATTGGATTCTGGATCTACTCCAGATATCCTCACATTGCGCTACTCTTACAAACTCTACCAATTTTGGTTCAATTTTAGTTTAATTTTCTAGCCTACCTGGTGCAATGGAGGAAACTGATAGGTCTATCCATATAGAACGTCCTCCTCTGAAAGTAACTGGATAGAAATTGCATCGACTTGACACTTCACGTTGACATTTCAGGTTCTGCTGCAATACAAATTCAAAAATGAAAAATAAACGAATCTACAATCCTAAAGCTAAAGATGAATTATATATTTGAATAGAAATGTTTCAAAACAACCAAATTAATCAAGATTGTTGTCTTCAGTTTTATAGTTATCCAACACTATTCTATATATAAAAGAAGGAGCAAACCCTCCAACGTTGGTAAGGTAAATATCTATATGTTCTGGAGGGACATAATCACTCAAAGGATTAGTTATAATCTCAACATTGTTAATCAAATTAAACTCACTGTAATTTAATACTTTACCAGAATTTCCAACCTCAATTAGATCATCTCTACTGAATGGATATAATGGAGAAAGTTTATATAACCCAGCAACTGCAAACACAGGAGTTTTAAATTCTTTAGCACATTCCACAACGTTGGCTACTCCAGAATTAGTTAAACATCCACCATTAGCAAACACAGCATTTGGACCAACAATAACTTTACCAACTCTTGACATAACCGCAAAAGTAGTTGTATCTGGGATCAATACTGTTTCAATTTTATGTTTTGCTAAAGTCTTAACAAATCTTCTAGATGCTTCAATATCATTTGGATAATTTTCCGTAACTAATACTGTAAATTTTCTCTTTGTTCTTGCCTTAATTAAAAATTGTAATACTGTGGTTGAGGTTGGAGTAGGAGTAAGTAAAATTTCATTATCGTGAATTAAATCTGTTGACATGGTTTCAATTCCTTCATTGACATTGGAAATTTCATCAACTAAATCTCTAATACCTTGAATGATAATTGAACGTAAATCACTACTTTGCTTCTTCAGTTGAATATATTGCTCGGTTTTGGATCCCTTAGTATTGGTGGATAATAGTGAAAACATTGAACTTATCATTGGGTTATCTCTTGTGGTGGTTGAAGTTGAAGATGAGTCAGTTTCAATTTCATCTCTAATAAGTGCAAGTACTCTTCTAACAACATTGCCAGTGATTACTTCTTTTGGTTGGGCTTCAATCAAAATCTTTCCTACTTCTCGTATCACCTCTATAAGATCATAAGGGTTTGTCCATCTTGCTGTTGATATTACTCTCATTAACAACTGTGCTACATTTAATGCGATGATTTTGGTTCCTTCGATTTGTCTTCTCTTCAATTGTGATATCAAAGGATTGACCAACGACAATATTTCTGGAGATATTTTGGTCATACTGTGTCTAGTTATGAGTAATTAGTAATTAGTAATACTTGTGTACGTTTCAGAAATAGAAAATAATAGTAACAAATCCACAACAAACGAAGGTGTCTAACACCCTTTCGAATGATTTCAGTTCCAACTGGAAAGCAAAAATTGATTTACAAAATTGAAACTATTCATTGATGTGCCTGCACATAGATCATTGTTTAGATATCAAAACTTATTTGAGCACATTGGCTTTCACTTTCACATTCAGATGTTTATATTCTGGTGGCCCATTGACGGTATTGCTCTTTGGTGTGGTACTCTCAGCGAGATTGTAATACCTACTTTAATTCATTCATTCATTCATTTGTTTATTCATTCATTTTATTTTATTTTATTTATTTATTCTTTTAAGGATCTATGGGTTCAAAGCTGTACCATTTGTTTAGTTGAAGATTATTTACATTCTCACAAATGTCAAATACACTATTACAAACAAGTCTAAAGGGGCTGTTTAACACCAACATTAATACAAGTCTAGAAAAATTATATTACTATTCTTCTCACTTTAATATATCGGTGGAATTGATTCAAAAACTTGCTAAGCAATTGAACTTGGACACATTTATTGACAAAGATGCTTATTCTCATGTTACTTCAACTAAATCAAATACTAAATTCAAGAGACTAACAATCGCTGGTTCTCTTATTCTAATTGATATTGACTTTTTAAATGATATGACCATACTTAATGTGACACTATCGGTAGCAAATCGTACTTCTGAAGTAAATACTAAAGTGAACAATTTAATCAATGACATATCAACTGTGGATGGAGTTGAGATTGTACAAATAAATGAAGATTCCAATTATTCATTTGTTAATTCTTCAGCTGAGAAAATACTATTGAAAAATTTAACAAATGCTACTAAGAAATTGGATAAATTTCCAGGAAATCTAAAATATTTATCTTTACTTGATAATATGTCATTACCACATTTTGATTTATTTATTTATCTTGATAAATTGGGATTAATATTTAAATGTATTAATGAAATTGAATTATTGGGTGACAAAGGAGTTGATATTGAATTTCAAACTCCATTAGCAGACCAAATGGTAGATGTGGAAACAAACATAGCAACAGATGATAAATCCGAAAAGAACTTGGGTAGTGAAACTGGTGAAATTAAAGAAGGGGTTGAACCACGTTGGGATTTCCCCTTCACCAGTAAAATTGGTAAAGTTTTATTAAATGATGAAAATAACAATCAACTTGGCATATTTCTTAATTTCTGGCAAGATTATAGATTTATCAACCATGAGAATACTAATGAAACATTCACTTTTGGTAATAATTATACCTTCTCCATTAGAATTACAGAGACTGAAAGTCAAATTCCTAATTACTTAATCAATAAATTGAATTGGAACATTCACAATAAACAATATAATTTCAAATTCAATCGACAAGAGGAGGATCTGAACATGACCACCAACTTCTTAATAAACTTGGATTTAAGTGCTCCCGTGGTAATTCCAACAAGTTTATTGAAATATTTACAATTGTATAAATATGAAGTGTTCAATACTTCTAATTCCAACTTCAATAATTATAAAGATTTTATAATATTTGAAGTCTATGATTTACTTAATGTTAATAAAGCAGTCAAATTAGGAAACGCAAACAAATTTGAGTTGATTGAAGAGTATTTCATCAAGATTGATATTCCTCAGGAATTTGTATTTATTCAATCAATTACGATCAATTCCTTTGCCATATTGATCGATATAATTACCATTTTCAGAAATTACATTGTGTTTAACAGTTTGTTGAATTCAATAATTAAAGACAAAGTGATTGTGGGGAAGGACCGTGAGAATGAAATAAACCAAAAGAATATAATAGAGACGCTAAAATTATCAGAAAGCACCAATAATGAAGAATTAATTGGATTTATGCTAAGCTCGAAGAACCCTGTGTTGTCCTCAATTAAGCCAGTTAAACCCATTGAAGTCAGTCTTGATGAATTTATGAAACAAGACGAAGAATTCGATCAAAATGAGAACGAAATTGAAATGGATGATACTACCAATGGATTTGGAAGTAACAATATCGACCTGAATATGAATAGTGCCAAAGTATCGGTGGAATCTTTTCTACAAATTGCACTTGAAGATATTGATTTCACAAGTTCAGATTATGACTTGAATGTCGTGATCGTTGGGGTTGTATATAAAGAGAACGATCCAATCAATATTAGTATCAATTTCAGAATAGCTAATGGAGAAATCAAACCAATGGTGGCTGTGTCCAATGATGATATCGATATGGTTGATGATGATCATAAGAGCAAATACGAAAGATTTATTAAACTATTAAGCTTAACTGAAGACGTTGTTAAATGTATAGAGATAGTGTATCTTACTTAATGCATTCATTTATGGTGTATTCATCAGCATTTACTCAACTTTTCCATTAGATTACTTCATATCTTCGACCACTATTTACAAGAAGATATTATATTTTTGTTATTTGGTTCAATTAAAGCTTTACACCAATATGAATTGAAGCTACTCCAAAGGTTAAATTCTCATACCCCTTCTCTGGTACATAAAATCCAGCCTTTTCAATCATACTCTTGAATTCTTCTTGTTTTGGAAATTTCCTAATACTTTCCACAAGATATTGATAAGATTCTCTATCATTTGCAATCAATTGACCCATTAAAGGTAATAATGAAAAAGAATATGCTTGATAAATGTAATCAATTACTGGGTTATCAACTTGAGAAAACTCAAGACATGCAAAAATTCCTCCTGGTTTTAAAACTCTATAAGCAGTATTGAGCCCTTCTTGAATATTTGTAAAATTTCTAATACCAAATGCAATTGTATATACATCTTTTGAGTTATCAGGTATTAAATCCATGGTTTCACCATTTTGGACCAAAAACTTGACTCTGTCTGAACCATCATTCCATTTAGTATGTTTAAAACGTAATTCACCTTCTCTTAACATATCTGGGTTAATATCTGCTATTGTCATGGTAGATTTTGTATCATGAAATTTGGATTCTGCGTGGTCTAATAATCCAAAGGCAATGTCTCCGGTTCCTCCAGCAACATCAAGAAAATCCAATGGACGATTGGAACCTGGTCTCATTCCAGCATCTAATCTATTAATAAAATGATTTTTCCAAAGTCTGTGAACACCAAGTGACATTGCATCATTCATAACATCATAATTAGAAGCAACTGAAGAAAACACTCCTTTGACAAGCTTTTCTTTATCATCTTTGTTGACAGTTTTGAATCCAAAATGAGTTTTATCTGATAATAATCTAACAAATGATCTATTCAAGGGCTTTGAAACCCATTGAAACGTTGAACCAATTAATTTTTGATTCATGTTAATTATAACCGAATAATGTATTGGAAGAGTGATAAATATTGTGAACTGATTTTTCAAATAAGCAGCTCCGGTTTTGGAAGCAAACGAATATTTCGCGCATCTGGAAGTCTGAGAGATCTACAGGACTGAGAATAGATTAGCTATTCGAGAATGAAATTCTGTGAAAATCTGTGAAAATCTGTGCAATTCAGTGCATTCCATTATCTCATCCTTCAATTAGGAGGAGGGGCAGGGCTATCCATATGGTCAAAAAGTAATCTTGTACTTGATTTAGGGGTATATAGTTGGGTAAGTTGCTTCTTCTCTCATATGTTCTACAGATAAAAGTAAAATAAAAGGAAGAATTGCAGAAGAATTGCAGAAAAATTCATCAAAAATTCACCAGCACTACAACTTTACACAACTCTACAACACTCAGCATTCATCAAATTGATACTTCAATTTGTTCGAAACTCGATATTATTTGTATTTGTCTTTCTCTTTTTCTTTTTCTGTGCCTTTTTCAAACCATAGACTAAAGTCTGACGCTCTAAACTTGAACAACTCTAACACTGTCAGAATGAACTGAACCTCTAAGCTTGAACAACTCTAACAGTATTAGAATGACCTGAACCTCTAGTCCAACCTTGAATAGTAACAATTGAATCACCTTTCTTAATAATACCTAACTCAATAGATTCAGAAACTGCCCATCTTAATCTATTTTCAACATCTTCTTGCCAATTTTCAACTTTATCCTTTGGATAAACAAATGGATATACCCCTCTATATAAATGGGAATATCTTGCAGCTCTTTGATTTCTAGTAACCATAATAATTGGAACCTTTGGCTTATATTTAGAAACCAATCTAGAGGTGAAACCTGATGTAGATAAAGCAACAATTGCCTTTGCATCTTGTTCATAAGCAGCAGATACAGCAGCCATTGAACAAGTTTCAGTGGTTTGAGTTGGTCTTTTAGCTAATGATCTAATTTCATTATGTAAAGGTTGATAAGCAATGGCCTTTTCTGCAATAATTGCAGTGTTATGCATCATTGATACTGCTTCATATGGATAATTACCCTTTGCAGTTTCTCCTGATAACATAACACAATCAGCACCATCTAAAATAGCATTACCAACATCTGAAACTTCAGCTCTAGTAGGTCTTGGATTATAAGTCATAGATTCTAACATTTGAGTTGCACAAATGACTGGCTTTGCTGCCAAATTACATTTAGCAATCAATTGCTTTTGAACAACGAAAACTTGTGGAGCAGGAATTTCAATACCTAAATCACCTCTTGCAACCATTACACCATCAGTTTCTTCAAGAATTTCATCAAAATTATTAACCCCTTGTTGATTTTCAATTTTAGCAATAATTTGAATATCTTTACCATCCTCTCCAAGAACTTCACGGATTTCTTTAATATCATTACCAGTTCTAATAAATGAAGCAAAAATCATATGAACTCCATTTTTCACTCCAAATCTAAGATCATCTTTATCCTTTTCAGAGAGAGCAGGTAAATCAACATCAGTTCCAGGAAGATTAACTCCCTTATGAGAAGAGATTTTTCCTGAATTTACTGATCTAACTTTCAAAGTTTGATCATCTAAAATAGAAACAACTTCAAATGAAAGTACCCCATCATCAACATAAATGATTCTACCAGGAGAAATAACTTTAGTAATATTTTTATAATCAACAAACATAACCTTATCATCACATTTATTAGAAAATGCTTCATCAGTAGTGAAAATCATTTCATGGTGTGGAGGAATTTCATAATCTATCTCTCCAATTGTAGTACCAGTTCTAATTTCTGGACCTTTTGTATCAAGAGCGATTGCAAGTGGACGGCCAGGATAAATTTCCTCTGATTTTCTTGCATTATCGATTACTGTTTGATGATATTCATGAGATCCATGAGAAAAATTCATACGAACAATATTCAAACCAGCTTTTCTTAATTTAATAAGAACGTCTACATTATTAGTTTTTGGACCAATGGTACCAATGATTGAAGAACGACGTAAAACCTTATCAGGGGTTTAACGGGTATCAAGGGTTGTTAACCAAGCAAGAGCAGCATTCGACATTGTGCAGTTTCTAATATATTATTTTATTGAATTGGTATCTATGAAAAATTGATCTATCAAATAAAATTAAAATTAATTTTCTTAATTTTGTTCGAACAATTGGTCAAAAACTCAAGTCGGGGGAGGGGGGGTAGTGGAATGTGTTCCTCCTTTATATCCTTTCTTAAGAAATTTTAGACACCCCCCCCCCCTCCTCAGCAGACCCCCGGTAGGTTTTGGGCCGGTACTGCTTGTAGCCCCCGAAAATCATTGACATCGTCCCCTGGCTAATTGGGCAACGGTAGGGAGAGGTATGTGCTAATAAAAAAAGGACCATTAGATTAGCGATTAAAACATGTGATGAGATGGGAACGGTGGAGTTAATTGGTGAGAGCGTATGCATTGAAATTGGTTTCCATTTTGCTGGTTATTTTTATCACCTGATGGGAAAACAAATCGAGTATTCCTGTTTCCTCTGGAGTGGGACAACCTCCAGGCGCTTAGGCAGTAACAACGAGGGAAAAAGTCCGGCTCCGTGGTCGACGCTCGCAACCAAATTTTCCTCTTGCTCAGTTTGGGTTTCATGGGTAAGAGGGTATTAATATACCAATGCAAATTGAAATATATTAAGAGATGTAGTTTTCCACCTTTTATGAACAGTTTTATAATGGTGCTGATTGGGTATAGATAAGTTAGCATGAGCTAGAATGAGAAATTTTATTTGGGTGTTTTGGAGAATTGCCGGCTAGGAATTATATTATATGACAGGTGAAATTTGTCAATGAGTTGAAAAATTATGAGAAGAACAAAACGTTTTTGTAGAAAGATTCATTCAGCTTAAAGTCAGAAAACCTTAAAAGTAAGTTCTCTCGGTTTATCATTCTTTCTGTACTTTATTGTATATTTTAGAAAGGTCAAAAAAACCTAGGTTGTGCTTATGGATGGTTCCCTGTTCTCTTAACTAGTATGGATTAAGAATGATAAGTGATGTCAATTATGGAAACCTTTTTAAAAAAATAATGCGCAAACCCGGAATCGAACCGGGGGCCCAACGATGGCAACGTTGGATTTTACCACTAAACCATTTGCGCTCTTATTGGTAGTGTAGTGAATACATGCAGCTAAACTTTCACGGCCCCAGAAAGGATGAGTTCCATAGATCGAAGATGGATCAGATTCATAAATTGGATTCCTTACATCAGCATCCACATATTCACTGATTAGACCTGTACTGCAACCAATGACCGTATGTTCAATCCATAGTCCTGTGCACGTATCAATGTTGTTGGATGAATAGGCCAGAGCCCTGTATCAATAGCCATACGATCGATCCATAGTCCTGTATGCAGAACACAGTACTATTCTGCCTTTCTGTTCATAAACGACGATTTCCTCAATTTGCGGGCCATCTCAGCCTCTGCTCTCATCGACTTCTCTGCAGTTCAATCTTGAGAGCCATTCACTCTACTGTCAATCCAGTTCCCGTACCCTACTCTACCGAAAGCAGAAAAAAATATTCACCAGTTTTTACCTCTGAAGACCCATATGTCCGTATTCAGCACAAAATTTAACTGGACTTAACGGGGATACAGTTACATATCACCCCAGTCCACCATAAGTGAATGCGAGTTTCAAGGAATGTCAATAAATGGCAGTGCAATATTTTTTCGTACTGTTAGCGCAGCCTCACAGCAGCCAAGAAAAGAGCAACAGATTCAGTTTTGCAGGCTAAACACAGCCATCCCTGGTAAAATACAGGCGAAGCAATTAAGTCAAAGTTGGTGGTATGTCGATAGAAAGCACTTATTGATACATCTGAAATTGGTAGCAACCTTTAAACCGTTACAACTCTTCTTTGCGGGAATGAATCATAAGTTTGCAACTAATCCAACAACGTTTTAGTCAATTGATATTCTATCAAAATGAGACATCAGTACTGTGAGCCAAAATAAATTCAGAATAAAGTTGCAGATTTAATCCGAAGTGGCGAATAAACAAATCTCGCAGCCAAGCCCATTTCCTGCTTATTATGTTCCTTTCTACTGCGCCGTACTCAGTAGAAGTGAATTGGTTGTTTGGGTTCAATATACGAATCGCTCTCAGTCGCAGTCTCAGTCACAGTCGTCGCAGTCGCAGTCGCAGTCTCAGTCTCAGTCTCAGTCGCAGTCTCACTCTCGCTCCCATTCTCACTCACTTTGTCTCTACTCGCACAGCCAAACGCTGCGAGAACTACGAGGATTTCTAAGCCTCTCGCTAGCTCAGAAGCCACGGCAGAATGCAAATAGTATAAAGCACACACCCTTTCTTCTGGTCAATCTCAATTGCTTCAATAATGGAAGTTGATTTGTAATACTAGATTCTATATATACTATTTCGAATTCTTGCTATATATCTATCTATCTATCATATTGGCTTATGTCAAGTGAATCGCTAGAATCTCTGTTCACTATGGAACTCATTAGAAGAATTGATCAACTCTCTACTGCCGTTGCTATCTCCACTAGAGAAGTTGTGGATCCAAATAATAATTACAATTATAATCTTATTTGGGCTCCAAATATTATATTTGTTATCATTTTTGGTATCGCTCTTTTCTACACCGTAGGTATGTGCTATAAATCTCGTTATCATTGGTACAACATCTGTTGTATATGTGCCTTTGGTTTAGAATTTAGTGGATTCGTTGGAAGATGTTTATCGGTAAATAATCCAGTAGATAGAAATTATTATATCTTGCAATCAGTTGGTTTGATTATATGTCCTGCTTTTTTAATGGGAGGAGTATATTATTTATTTGCATTAATGGTGATTATACATGGTAGACGTTATTCAGTACTTAAACCAATGTGGTATTCATATTTTTTCATTGGATGTGATGTTTTATCTATTTTAATTCAAGCAGCTGGAGGTGGAATTGCCTCTGGAAGTTCTCTGAATACACAAACAGAGCTTGGTACCAATTTAATGCTTGCTGGTATAGTATTTCAAGTGGTATCAATGTCAATCTTTCTTTACTTTTGGTTTGAATTTCTTGTTAGACTTTACTTTAAAGATAGCTTAGAAATCTCTCAAGATCACCCATTAAGAATTAAATCAGTGAAGAATTTTATAAAATTATTATTCAATTTTAAATCAACAAGAGAATATCGTGAAACAATTTTGGATTTCTTTTATAATAAAAATTTTGCAGATATTAGGGCCAGAAAACTTTTCGGTTATTATCCTTTGGTATTGACGGTATCTTCAATCACAGTATACATAAGATGTGTTTATAGAGTTGCTGAATTAGCTCAAGGATGGCGTGGTTGGTTAATTACAAGAGAATGGCCTTTGATGGTGTTAGATGTTACCATGATTGCTATTGTTGCAATACTTTTCATACCATTTCATCCAGTGCTTGTATTTGGTGCAACCAAGAAAATTAAGGTTGCCAGTATTAAGAAGAATTTGTATGACGAGGACCCGGAAGCAGAGAGATTTAGACAAGACCAAGAGGGAGATTCTACAGAAAATTATCAATTGGATGAATTTGGTGGTGCATTGAACTCAAAGGAAAGAAAGAATTTTGTTACTTAGAAGCATTTTTTTGCTTTTCTTTTCATTTATTAGTTTTTAAACATATTTATATACGTATGCTATTCGAGTGTTCAGTAGGGATAGAAAAGGAGTAGGGCACAGGAATGCAGTGGAGATAGGAAAGGAGTAGGGGACAAGAATGCAGTGGAGATAGGAAAGGAGTAGGGGACAACAATGCAGTGGAGATAGGAAAGGAGTAGGGGACAACAATAGAGTAATAGAGCGGAGGTGGGCCAGAAGTAGGAAAGAAAAGTAGAAATATGAAAAAAGTTGATGCCAGCCGTTGTTCCTCCAATGTCCTCCGTCTTCAGGTCAAATCTTTCTCCTCATGTTTATCCCCCTAGCCTATTCAACAGAGCCGCTTGGAGCTTTGTTCGCCTAAGTCTCCTACTGAATTATGTCCGGTATCTCCGAAATTTCTGAAACTGGGATTGAGGATTGAGGTTTTAGGGTTTGCGACATCTTCAATTGCCGCAAAAACAATTGTTTGATTCAAATTGAAGAAGATCCAAAGATTGCAAAGAAACACCAAAATGTAGTAACGTTGTAGGAAATCACTCTTAGTTTTGATTGATAGTTCAAGTTATTTTTTGCAAATTTGAAATGCTCAAAAGAATTTTAACTGGAAGATCCAACCAAACAAAGTCAGTTTCTAAATCTTCCACCAGTACATCAAATGGACTGAATGGCCTGTCCAGCGATTTGCTCGTTCTGAATGAAGAAATACCCTTGATTAAACGATGTCATTCTCTGATATTGCCATATTCAGAATCCTTTTTTCTGACTAATGATAATTCTTCGCAGTTTGATGAAAATAGTTTTGATCCATTTGATCATCCTTCTCTTAGGAGAAGTAGAAGTATTGCCGAAGGAATGATACAGAGCTCTGGTCATAGCATTCTCAAGAGAAAAGTTTTAAAGAGTGTCCGATTTGAAAACTCTCTTGAGGATAATTTTCTGAAAAAGACTCTCAGTAACGTAATTGATATATCAATATTTGGATCCAATGAAATTGGAGAGAATGATTATGAAGAGAATGATCACGGAGAGATTGAACATCATCTGACAGCTTTCACAGTGAATGAACATGAAGTCAACGAGAAGAAGGACGACCCTGCATTAGAAAACCAACATCTTCCAATGAAAGATTTCACATACAAGAGCTCAAATGAAGTACAGAATGAAAATTTTCGTCCAATTGGGAATTTCTATCCTCTTGTTGAGTCTCCTCCTGAATCGGCCACTTCGAGCTATTCAGATGTCGATGTTTCTACGAACAAGCAAATTTTTGATGCAATGCAACACGACTCAGATGAAAACTGTTTCCAAAAGCATTACTCCAGGATTATAGAAGAATGTGACAAAATCGAGTATAATGGAGACCAAGATATGCTTATTCCTTGTAAATCTACTAGATCCCATCCTGACTCTTTACCAGCAGAGGAGATAGGTATTGTCCCAGATATAAACCAGACATCTAATACAGATCTGGTAGTTAACCACAGAAGTTGTACTCATAAACTACCTGATGAAATGAATTCTACTCCAATTCTACCGGGTAACACGAATTCAGATTCAGAATTTTGCTCAAGTTTAAACTCAAAGCCAATTACAAATTCAAATTCAAGTCTCAATTCAAGTTCCAATTCAGATTCTCATTCAAATCCAGCAATGGCTCCTCTTTATTATTCTAATATGGTTCCTAAACATCTAATGGACGAAATATTACTCAACCTATCCTGCTATGGTCCTATTCAAACTCCAGTATCTAACGACTTATCTATATTTATGACGGTATTAAGAAATGTATCTCAAGATATTCGAGAATCGTTTGCAAGAAAGGACGCTTCAATTCTAGATAAACAAACTGAATTGGAGAGAATCACCGTTTCCTTAGGTCAATACAAAGAGTATTTTGAAATGCAAAAAGAACTTGAAAAGTTTCAAGACCGTCTACAGCAGGATATCGATCTACTAAAAGGGAATATTAACCTATTATTGAACAAGGATACATTTCTAGATAGAAAATTCAATAGAATTAACAATTCAATAACAAATATGGAAAATACTTTGAATTCTAAAATAGATTTGGAGAGAAAATTAAGAGAATTACTTAAGGATTATAATCATAATTCACAAGACCTTAAGTCAATTGAAACCATATTAAAAGATAATAAGGAAATGAAATTGGAGATTAGAAGAGTTCAAGGAGAAGTTGTACAACTACAAGACAAAAATGAAATCACAGAAGATGAATGCAACGTTCTACGATCAACCAATGCCAAACTAAATGATAAATTAAATGAAGTAGAAATGGGAAATATTGCAAGAGTTAGGGCTCTTACAGCTTCTATTACAGAATTGAGAGAATCACTATATGGAAAATCCAAGAATTCATTAGAATTAGAAGCAAAATATAAAAGTCTCGAGGATGAAAATCGGGATATAAAATTAAAACTAGAGGGATGCATCAAAGAAATGAGAGTAGCAGATGATCAATTGAACTTGGAATACAAGAATCAGGTGTCTATGAAAGAAACTATCAATGATTTAAAAAATGAGCGAGAAGAAGCTCAAGCTTATATTTGTCAGCTACAGAGGGTAAACCAAGAAATTAGAGTAAATAATTCGAAAGAAGCAAAATATTATGATGAAATCAACTCCAAATTAACAGAAGAGAACAAGTCATTACTTGAATACAAGCAAAGCTCAATAAGAAATACTGAAAAATTGAATGATGATTTGAAGTCTTTACGAATTGTTACAGAGAATTCAAAGATGTCCCTTAAAGAATCCCTTGATGCTAACAAGAGAATGAATTATACAATAAAGCAAGTCTTTGAAATGATAATCATTTATATATCTCAATATACGGAGAGAGAAACGTTAGAACTTATCCACGGTTTGTATTCCCAAATTCAAACCATAACAATGTATACCGAGGAAGATATGAGGAAAGTGAATGAATTGGTTCATTATTTGCAAAGGTCTATAGAACTTATTGTTGAGGCATTTGATAAGAATGAGCAGGTGTTGCAACAAGAAGTTAATAAGAGGAATAACCATTACGAAGACATGCTTAGGAAACTCGTTGATGTAATGGAGAATAGATTGAGGAACGAAAGGGAAGTAAAGAGTGGCAGAAATTTGACGAACCGGGACGCAAATGGAAAAACTAAGGATAATAAGACCAAAAGTAATGTTAGATAAATGATCAGATATCAAAATTCAAAAATTTTTCATCAATCAAAGTTTAAGTTTATTATCATATATTATTAGGGAGAGAGAGGAGGGGAGGGAGAATGTCTCCTTGTCATCAACTTTAAACATCTTGCTCAACGTCCAACATCTATTCATGAAATGATGTCTCAACAAAGGAACCATCTGGTAACAAAGCAGTAAGTATACCAGGAAGAATTTCAACTTGTAAAGGTCCAAAAGGGAAACTTTCACCATCAACTGAAATATAATGATCCTCAGTATTATCCAATTTAGGAACAAGTCTATAGCTTTTAATCTTGGTATGAATTACTTTATCACTATGAACATGCAACCCTTTGTCAATGGAAAGAAGAATTTTGGTCGTTTCTAATATAGAAGTGTTTGTGTCAGTTATTATCATATCCATTGTCCCATCATTTGGTAAAGCAGCTGGGAAAAATTGAACATTATCTGAGACATAAGGCATTTTACCCACGTAAAAGATACTTAAATTATCAGTTACATTATTTGGAAGTTTAACCCAATCATCAGGAGGTTCATTATCTAAAGAAGGGAATTTTAATTCAAAATCTTCAGTACTTAATAATTTTAGATTTGATTTACTGTAAGTATTATTTAAATTCTCTCGAAAATGATCAACGATTTCAGTTTTGGTTTCAGTAACATAATTAACGTACAAGTCACAAGGGTATTTTAATCTAGAGAGGACTTTGGTAACAACTCCAATATCAAATCTAATTGGGCCCATCCATCTTAGATGTTCTGTACCGATATCAGAATCAGCTATTATACCAAAACATTGACTTAAAAATGATAAACTGGTGGTAAGGTTACTTCCCGTACCTTGAGTAACAGCCATAAGATCTATTTTCGTTTTTTCAGACTTGAGAACTGAAAGTGTGGCTCTAGATACATCGTTACTACCATGGGTACTTAGTGAAAATGCATTACCTGAACCACATGGTAGTTGAGTGATTGCAATATTTGAAAAGGCTTCAAGTCCCTTATCTGGTCTTTGAAAGAACCCATTTATGACTTCATGAGGAATTCCATCCCCTGAACAACATGCAATTATATCATAACGAGAAATGTCTAATTCTCTTGCAATATCAACTGCATGTTGATAATATTCAGTTTCTATATAATGTATCGAAGCTTTCGCTGCTTGGAGTATTGGAAGCACTTTATCTTCATAAATTTCCACAGCTTTACCTTGACCTCCATGAGGATTTATAATTACTAGAATAGACGGAGATACTTTATTTGATTTATAAGCTTTAGAAAGTATTTTTTGAGCGATATTAAACGATATGACTGGGCTGAAACTTTTAATACTATCTTGGTATTCTTGTTCCAATATTTGAGTATTTTCAAGTTCAAGATTTATCGATTTGGGAATGGGTTTTTTAGATTTTGGATTGACATAAGTCACTTGTATTAAAGATTGTGAAGAGTCAGACCCACAAGATTCACACCAAACAATTTGGCTGAATGGTATTGAAGTTTCACCAATAGAATTTGGTATATTATCTTTAATATTCTTAGTGAAAGTACCAAATGGGGTGCAACAATTTCCATTCACTTCCGATTCTGCTTGATGTCCTTGATCAGTTATACAAATACCATCTTCAGTTACCGATGCACGGGACACAAACTTGGGACCATAAATTAATCTTTCAGATGACATGTCAGTCAGTATCCCAATCCAAAGGCTTATTTTATGACAGCAATGATAGCATATGATAGAAGATAAAACTCACATTTAATCGAAAATAATGGCTATCAAATCATATTCCTGCATACAACCAGGTTTTTGTCTCGTTATCCGGACCTTTTCTCTGCATGTTAGGTGGATTAGCTGTGCCTGAAGTTGGGTCAGGGCCAGGACCGGGGGCCAGGGGGCCATAATTGGATTACAGGGAACGTGAAATTTCAGAAGTTTAGAATTAAACATGCAGATTCAAATTAAGTCTTTGCTCTTAGCAATATTGAATCCCGAGGCAAAAGCTGTCAATGGTCAAAGTTTTGACGCCAGGAACTTACAGATAGTCATAGTGTTCAAGTTTTAGTTGTAGAAGATGAGATCAGGTGCGAGATCTTACGATTCAATAGTGAGAAATTTCAAGGCATTAGTTCAGAGCCCTTCCAGCAGGTGCCTGCGACAGCTGACTTGCAATTCCTACACATTGATCAACTGTCGAAACGAAAGATAGAATTATAGAGGAGACAAGGAGTGAAACAAGAGAACGAAAAAAATGATAAAAAATAAAGAAGAACAAACCCACCGGTGGAGTTTAGGGAAGGATATCCGAGAATTGATTGACAACTCAACTTGATTGAAATTTTGAGAATTCAATGAGACAAAATCTATGATGCCCATAGCATAGCGAGCAACTTGCAACTTGGAAGTGCAAGATATGGAGGGGGGGGGGAGAAGGGGAGGGGAGTCCCCATATCAAGACACCATACCAACATCATTAGCAAAGTAATGTAACCAACTAACAATAGGTACCAAGCGGTTGGGACATATCCAGGCTAACTCAACGATCAACCTCATACTATTTTCACTGCATATTGATTCCAAAATCAGTACAGGTGATAATTTCTTAATCTCCTTAAAGATCCTGGCCACCGACATTCATAAGTACGAAAGATACTCACGTCATTTTTTTTTACGTTTCAAGGGTAGGGCCACAAGGGCTAATCCCCGTGAATTACCAGAAACTAAGCAATAACAAGATTTTATCGACTAAGCCCTATACATTTCTCGTGAATCGAAATTCGTAAGCAAATATTTTTCGAAAGTGTTAAAAAAAAAAAAAACCGTAAAACCGTCCCCCACACTAACTGGCTGGACCAGTGGTGGTGTCAAAAAATATCTATTTTCTGTCTGGCTTACATACAGTAACTGAAAGACGATATCACTTACTCATTCTGGAGTGTTTCGCTTTCTCCTGTGGGGGTAACAGAGTTATATCACGGAAAGTTTGACCACTATTTTCCCCACGCAGTCGTGCTTCACCCAAGTATCTTTTGTCAAAATACATCAAGAGCTTCTTCAAAATTAGATAGACACCACCATAGAAGGGCAAACAAAAAAGGGAACAACAAAAAAATAGGTTTTGCTTAAACCAATAATTTTCCCACTGTGGATCTATATACTTACAGGTATTTCAATATAAACATCTGTTGAAGTTACGACCGATTTCTTATTGGTGTACATCATTCATATGGAGGATCTCACAAGCTCAGCAAATTTTCTCGATAGATCTGATAAAGGACGCTATTCATTCTGAAACCTCAGTCTGATTGACCAGTAAAACATTACACTAGGTGAAATATCTGGTTTCTGGGGGCAATAGAGAACATTGGAAAGAAGTTTAGTGTATTTCTAAACCGACCTTGTTTCGATAGTATTGGTCTTCTTTGGATTATTAATCAAACTGTATCATGCCAGAAAGAGAGAGAGAGAAAGCGAGAGAGAAAGCGAGAGAAAAAGCGAGAGAAAAAGCGAGAGAGAAAGCGAGAGAGAAAGAGAAAGAAAGCTTTCTGTACCCATTTTCAACTGGGGAACCTGAAACCAAAGATCAATACAAAAGAACGAAAACAATAAATGTGGTTCATAGATAATTTATTCTATGATCATACCATAGAAGAAGAATATTATCGTAAAATACGACAGAAGTCATCATCCAGATCAGCTATTGTAGTAGGTTTAGTGGCGGCAGTTGGTGGATTTATGTATGGATATGATACTGGACTTATAAATGATATAATGGAAATGGATTACGTGATCAAGAGGTTTGCCAGTAATGAGACTGGATTCACTGTTCATGAAAGAGCATTGATAACTGCAATCTTATCATTGGGAACATTCTGTGGAGCGTTGATCGCTCCTTTATTATCAGATTCTTATGGTAGAAAATTCTCGATAATTTTATCTTCGGCAATTATTTTTAATATTGGTAATGTTCTTCAAATATCTGCAAGTTCCATTACATTATTATGTGTTGGTAGATTTATTTCAGGGATATCGGTGGGGATATTATCTGCTATTGTACCTTTATATCAATCAGAAGCTTCTCCAAAATGGGTTAGAGGTTCGATTGTTTTCACTTATCAATGGGCTATCACTTGGGGTTTACTTATAGCTAGTGCAATTTGTCAAGGTACAAGGAAAATTTCAAATTCTGGCTCTTTTAGAATCCCAGTAGGATGTCAATTCCTTTGGGGTTTAATCCTTTGTGCTGGTATGCTTTTCCTTCCTGAATCTCCAAGATTTTATGTTCAAAAGAATAAGATTCAAAAGGCATTGGAAAGTCTTTCAAAATTAAGAAGATTACCTTCTGATGATACTGATTTAATTGAAGAATTGGTAGAAATCAAAGCAAATTATGACTATGAACGATCTTTTGGTAGAACAACGATATTGGATTGTTTTAGAAATGGAGGAGGTAGACACAAGCAAGTGTTGAGGATTATTACAGGAACTGGAGTTCATGCATTTCAACAAGTTTCAGGGATCAACTTTATTTTTTATTATGGAGCTAATTTCTTTGCCAGTACTGGAGTTGGTAATTACTATTTGATGTCATTTGTTACTTATGCGGTCAATACGGTATTTACAATTCCTGGGATTATATTGGTTGAAGTCATTGGAAGAAGAAAATTATTATTATACGGTGGATGTGGGATGTCAATATCAAATTTCATTATTGCGATAGTTGGAGTAACTGTTACCAATAAATCTACCAATTCAGCGATATGTATATCCTTTTCATGTCTTTTCATTTCATTTTTTGCAAGTAGTTGGGGTGGATGTGCTTGGGCTATGGTTGGAGAAATATATGGTATAAGTATTAGACAAAAAGCTATATCTGTTACCGTTGCAACAAATTGGTTAGTGAATTTCATATTTGCATATATAACCCCATATTTGATTGATACTGGTCATCATACTGCATCATTAGGTACCAAAATATTTTTTCTTTGGGGTGGACTTAATGCCCTTGGAGTTGTTTTCGTGTACTTTATTGTCTACGAAACGAAAGGGTTAAAGTTAGAAGAAGTTGATTTCATGTATGCAAATTGTAAAAGTGCCAGAGCTTCTGGGAAATATAAATCGAATCAAAAAGTTGAATATAATTTACAAGAACCTTCTCCTAATGATGTTGATGTTCAAGAAGTATCAACAAGAGATGTCGAAAGTGGTGAAAATAAACAAGAGCATGAAAATTATGATACAGGAACTCTGGGATCATCACCTTTAACTCAACTACCAATAATTGGAGTTCCCTTTAATCAGCCTCACAGGCGACTGACTGGCTCAAATTCATCATTGAGTTCTAGTAGTAACACTGAGGTTTCACAGAACGCTAATGATTACCAAATGTATTTATCAAGTCTTCAATCTGAAGTTGGCGACTCTCAAAGAGATACTTCGTTTACTTCTTCATCAATTCAAAGAGATAATAAATTCAGCTCAGGACGAGCCAATTTCACCGAAGAAGAGTTGCAGAAGGATGCAAGTTTGATGAATCGCAACAAGATTTCCATAATAGCCGCACCATTCTTTAATGCACCACCCAGTGATTCTGATAGTAGTGAAGAAGAAGAAGAAGAAGTTGGAGATGAGGGAGAAGGAGAAGAGAAAGAAGGAGAAGAAGAAGGAAAAGAGGAACGAGATAAAGAAGTTGAGGTTGAAGGTGAAGTACACGTTGCAGTACACGATGAAAAGGACGAAGAGCATACGGAAGACCAGAGTGAGACAGCGTGAAGAAGATCAAAGAGAGAGAGCATTAAGGAACCGTGTGGGTTCAATAATCTCAACATTAACATTATCATTAATAGTAGCAATATCTACAAATTGCGACGAACATATAAACTATGTTCAAGGAATAATTCCTATTATCAATAGGGAAGGCTAAAAAATAAAATTAATCTCTGGTAGATTATATATACATTCACATGTAGCATTATACATGGACTTTTATCGGGCTTATATGGAGCAATGTAGTGCACGATCTTTTATCAAATAGCGACCCTCCGATCCTCATTCTTCAGAAGACGATGTAAATTGAGCAAGTGAAAAATTTACTCCACGCAATCTTTTTTTTTATTTCTACAAGTAAAGCAAAATAACGAAAAAATTCAGTACAGACAACATGAATATATATTGGGGAATTAAATCCAGAACTAATACAAAGGGGTATGACAATTGAAACAATATATATAATAATAATATAAATTAAGCCTTTGAAAGGGTTGGAACACCAACTCTTGGAGTAGATCTACCTCCAAACAAACCACCTCTACTAACACCAATAATTGAAAAGACAGCAGAAGCTAAAAAGATGAAAAAGGAAATGTAAAGGAAAGCAGTTGAAGCTTGAGCCTTTCTACAACGTCCAGTTGAACCTTGAGTAATACTGTTATTGTCCAAGTAAGTTTGGTTGGTACAAGAGTGAACTCTAATACCTGCAGCAATAGCAGTAGCAGCTGCAAAAGTGAAAACAAGATTCAAAAAGTCAAAAGTTGCAAGGATAACAGGCCAAGCAAAAGCTTCAATAAAATAAGCTAAAACACCATAGAATGATGAAGTAAGGATACCAAAAGCAGCAGCGAAAACTGCAAAATTGACTTGAGGATTGTTAAGTTCACCAGTTGCAAGAGAAGCAGTTAAACCCAATGCAATTACAAGTAACACAAAGTTAACGATACGAAGAATAGAATCACCAATTGCCAACATTATAAATTGTAATAATTGATTTGTTTTTGAATTATTTGGTTTCGATTAATTATTATAAAAAAGAGAGAAACGACTTTCTTCTTTTTTTTTCTTTGATGTTTTTTTGTTGTTTTAAGAAATTCCTAGATCTTATTTATGATAGTAGAAGACTAAATAAACAATTAGAAATAGATTAAGTTTATTTAAATATCAACTAACTTTGCTGTAAAAACAAAATTTATTGAAACAAATGGGAATTAACTTAGTAAGCGGTTGTTGCTATAAGTAAAATTCAAAAGTTTGAATTTGTTAAGTATACTATACTTAAGATTGTTTGATAGCTTAATATGTAATATTAAACTCAAAAAAAAATATCTTATGAAAAGAAAAAATGTTCAATTCCTAAAATTTTTCTAAACAAGAAAACAATTCATTCAAATGTTTTGACACTCCAAGGAATACTCCAGCATATAAACCTTTTCAATTTTACCGTCAGGGATTATTGTTGCTTAATTAGCAGGCCTGCACATGAACCCATGAATGAAGTCATAAATCCAAGTAATTGTTGCGAATGGGATGATATAAAGACCGAATTAGGTTGTGAGAATAACATTCTTTGATTGAAAAGGCACTACTGCCGCACTAATTGCAGATACTTCCACATTGAGTGGCTGATTATATGCAGAAGTATGCCTTTTGTGAAACATTTGCCGTTCCGTATTTAATCACTCTTGTGGCGGTTGCTTCGGGCTGTTATGGTTTCTCTTTTTTGGGCTATTGCCTTGCCTAATTGGGACTACAGATTCTCGGCATGAATTTCATAGAACTACCCTTTATGAATGTCATCTACAACGAACATACACTATACAGTGACAGTAACAGCTAGTTGGGATGGAGAGGGGGGGAGGGGGGAAGACGTGAGGATATATAATACGGTAGAGAAAGAAGAGGAAAATGCCTTTCATGAACGACATTGAGACTGATAATCCTAGTAACTTACAGAGTATATGTCCTATTACTAATATTAATTGAATTATCTGGTGAGTGGTAGTGTTACGCTTAATATTTTTTCTTCTTCTTTTGCTGACCTTCTCCCCTTAAATTTGCTTTTTTTGCTATTTTCGTTTAAGCTGGATGAGATGTTCTGCTTGAATTGGAAACTTGAGCTACGACTTTTTACGTAAAAATTCATTTTTTTCACCTGTTTCTGTCACAGCTCATTGTATTCAACTGAATTGAGTCCTTGTTCTGGGTACTTGGTTCCATGTGTTAGGATACTAGAGTTCGTCTTTTCTAGATGTTGGTATTTCGTAGCCCATGAGTTCCTCCATGCGAAGCCGCCAAACTTCGAGCTCTTGGACACTCTGCTGGCAGCTGTTCGCGGAGAGCAACTGCGTGCAGCCTGGCTCACTTCGCTCATGTTCTGCGATTGCCGAAGGGAACAGCCCTCCGCAGGAGTCTCCATGAAATGGCCCGAGCGGAGCGGTG
>JAKTYG010000066.1:0-52632 GCA_030564725.1 Chernovozyma sophiae-reginae
CAGCGAGCCAGGCCCCACGCTGTGGCTCTCCGCGAGCAGCGGCCAGCGGAGCGTCAAGATGACCCTACAAAGGGTATTATGTAGTATTTGGAAAAGACAACGAAGTGTTCATAGAATTGGAGCTAGCAGATCTGAAATTGAACAAACTGGTTCAAGCATTCTCTGCTTTTCGGAGCCAAAGTCCACGGAGTCTCACTCTGTTCTGTCACTGTTTCTCGCTGTCGCACCCTCTGTCTCAGCGTTTTCTCACTATTTCGCACGTCTCTCCATGTTCTTGCACTCTTTCTGGCAAATCTCAATTCCATGTCTTCCAAACTTTCGCACGAAAACTCTCAACTCCATCAGTGTCTCTTCTTCACAATACTACACCAGTAGTACCCCAATCAGTTCATCTTTGCAGTTTATCACAGCAGAAATATCATCTACTCCTATTGAACATCAACTTAATACCTACATCCCCCAAATTACTCACCGCATTTCCTTCAGTCTAACTTACTCGAACCTGTTCTCATCTTGTTTGCCCCCAAAAATATCATGTCCAACTCCATACCGTCAGATCCAACTTTACCTACCAATCGCCCTTCATCTTCAAATCCTACCTTCCCCAGTATAACTCAAGTGGCAAGACCTTTCTTTACAACCGCAGAATTGAAATTCTTACATGCCCAAACTATCCCAGAACCCAAAAAATTGTTGTACTCTCAGAAGAAACATCAAATTTTCCAATTTGCATTTCAAGTCATCAAACAACTCAGGTTCCCTCTAAGAGTGTTAAGTACAACCATGAATTACTATCAAAGATATTATCTTTTCAATGTGTTTGAAGAATTGTCTGATAATCGTGACTTTTTACAAGATCTAGAAAAGGATCCATTCATTATAGTGTTAGCTTGTATATTCTTAGCTTCAAAGAATGAAGATTGTATAAAAAAATTAAAAGATATTCAATCGGTGGCAAATAAATTAAGAGATATTGATGATAATGATCCTAAATCAAGTTATCTTGATATTCAAAGAAGAGCAGTTATGAATATTGAATTCAGATTACTCCAAGCAATCAAATTTGATTTCCTGAGTGGTTCAATAACTGTAACATCAGTTGATCAAATCTTAATCCAATTTTGTAAAAAATTGAAAATAGATTACCTTAATACAATGTATGCTTGGTTGGTATGTTTTGATATCATGTCAACTCCTTTATGTTTAATGATTCCTCCTCATTGTATTGCTGTATCAATCATTATAATCACTTTAAATGTTAAACCAAAGGATATTCTTCATAAATATAATAAAGGAGAACCTCATTTAAATTCTTCAGATTTAAACACAATCCTTGAAAATATTGATTGTTATAAACAGTTCAAATGTCCTGAACCTTTAGTGAATGAAGGAATCATTTATATTTTGGATTATTATGTTCATAATATGAACTATCTGATATTGAATGATTTCATGCCTGCCATAGATGCTGATTCTGGTAAAGAACAAATTTTCAAATTTATGGATTTGAAATCGAGGTTCAATGATCTACAGATAATGAACGAAAAATCTTGTAATGAGAAAGATTTGTTGCAACAAGATTCTTATTTGAAGCCGTGGGATTACAATGTTGGCTCTAAAGGGTGTGTTAGATTCATGGTGGGCAACAAACGAAAGCGATTTGAAACTGAAAGGATGAAGGTGAATCAAGAATCGAAAAAGGGAAAGAATGGAAGTGAATATGAAGCAGCACCAGAGCGAGTTAAATGATGAGTATGTGCCATAACATTGTGGATTGGAATCAGAAGGAGTCACAGTTTTCTCATGTGTCGATCGATTCTTTATTCATTGATATCTAACCAGATGCACACCAACACTCTATTGATCGTTGTGTTGTAGCGAAGTTCTAGAGATTCAAATTAAGCAGAACCGTTGAGTCTAACACTAAACACTGTCTTTGACATGGACATATCGATCTTATTCTTTAATATACAATTTCACATCAGAACTCTATAAATCGTCATTCTCTTGCAACTCTACCATCATATCTTGTCATACTTATAACTCACCTGGGTCCCAATCTGATGAATGTTTGTACTAAATGATCTGAATTGTACTTTCTCAACATCGTCACCTACAAGAATCTTCTCTTCACCTTCACACCATTCTCTTGGTATAACTGTATCATTTGGGTCTGTATGTACCAACACATTAAAAGTGTAGGCATCTTCTTTCAACATCGGTAAATATGATACCAGGGAAGTGATTTGTCTAATAAGTGACTGGATCTCTCGTTGAGTTTCCTCTCTTGATTTGTCTATGCCACCAAGATCTCCAAGTTCATTAGAATCCGATTCTCTAAATACTTCCACATCGAATTCCCATTTTTCAACCACGTCAACTGATGACTTGCTAGCAATTACAATGATTAACTTGTTGATTTTTCCACCATAGATCCATTTTTTCACCTGAGCCATTATAGTATTGATGTACTGTTGCAATTCTTCGTCTGATGTAAGTAGCATAGGAAGTCCATATTTTCTTACTGTGTGGAAGTCTTCAGGAGGATAGATTCCTCTTTGGAACAAGATGTTATTGATGGCAAATTCAAAATAATCGGCCACTATTTTGGAGGAACCTTTAAGTGCCAATTTTGATGTGCCAGATGCTCCAATGGAACCAGATGCAGAAGTGGAGGTAGTCATATACAAACGAGAATGGGGGTATTCGAGCCCAGTTCGATACAGTTGAGATCAATTGAAGTAGATATTTGGACAACTACAAAGCGAAGTCGATGTGAATTGACAATGCTTCGAAGAACGAAGAAGAACGAAGAAGAACTCACTGAAGAATTAGCCAATTAGTGGAACTGATCAGCACTGGAACACTTTTGTCCCTAAGGTATAATCTGGGTGAGTTTTTTAAAGCTGAAAGCTGGTATGTATATACTTTGCGGACCCAATTAACCTTAAAGCTAAGAGAGCCGTACGTAAGAGAGTACTATGTAGATTTGAAGATGCTATGTAAACTGAAAGCTGGATGTAGACCGTAACAGAGCTAGCCGAATAAACTGTAACAGAGGTAGCTGAATGAACCGTAACAGAGCTAGCTGAATGAACCGTATAAACTATTTAAATGATATCGCACCTTGTATAAAACTTCCAGTTAAAGTGTTCAGCTGAAATGTTCTACTA
This sequence comes from Chernovozyma sophiae-reginae, assembly GCA_030564725.1. Classification (NCBI taxonomy): domain Eukaryota; kingdom Fungi; phylum Ascomycota; class Pichiomycetes; order Serinales; family Debaryomycetaceae; genus Chernovozyma; species Chernovozyma sophiae-reginae. The sequence continues at coordinate 3,174 of JAKTYG010000066.1, forward strand.
TCGCAGTCTTCAACTGATATCTTTTGTTGTTATCTCTCTGTTGTTGGTATCTTGTGTTTGTCTTTGCACCAATTCGAGATTTGGTGGCTGCGATCGATTTCCATTTTCGATTCGCACAGTTTCTTCATTTCGTTACCAAAAGCACACCGAAAGACGCAGAGACAGTCCACTCATCATCAACCAACAGTCCGTGAAACTGTCTTAACAGTCGGTAATTCTCCTTTAATAGTTTCTTTGTTGGACTCATACTTCGAGTAGTGTCCGATAATAGTGTTTAAATTTCACACCAGACTCTGAAACCTCACTGGTGCTGATCCTATATCCACTATGGTAAGTAAGCTTCATGATCTTCCTCTCTGAGAAGTTCTCCCTGAGCTATTCTCTCCGAGCAGTTCTCTCTGAGAAGTTCTCCCTGAGCTATGCTCTCCGAGCAGTTCTCTCCGAGCAGTTCTCTCTGAGCTATTCTCTCTGAGCAGTTCTCCCTGAGCAGTTCTCTCCACTCTAATCTCACACTCTTTCCTCTACTAACCGTTCATTCAGCAACATGATGTCAAGAGGATAACCCTCTCACAAGAGGCGAAAAGATTGAAAATTGAAAAGGATAGGGCCAAAATTTTGTACTATCGAGACCTCACTCACACCATTCTTACCAAGAAGAAAGACAATGAATATGACCAAAAATGTCTTGATCTCACTACTAATCTCCTTAATCTTAATCCTGAATTCTATACGGTGTGGAATTATCGTAGAGAGATCTTTTTGCAGCTCTTTCCAACTGTAGATATTAAAGATATCCTCAACCAGGATTTAAAGATGGTGATGTCCTTTCTTAAACGATATCCCAAATGCTATTGGATATGGAACCATAGAATATGGTGCTTGGATCAACTTTCCAACATAAATCAAGCCGATTGGAATTATGAACTTGCTATAGTATCTAAATTGTTGGAACTAGATAGTAGAAACTTTCATGGATGGCAATATAGAAGATTCATAGTAGAGAACATGGAGAGACAAATTGAAAATGAATCAACCAACATAAATTCTGAATTGATTGACTTATTATATAATGAATATCTTTACACCACATCTAAGATAAACAACAACATATCCAATTTTTCTGCTTGGCACAATCGCTCCAAAGTAATTCCAAAACTTTACCATTTATTGCAATCTTCACCTGGCGTTGTGAAAAATAAAGACCTACAAACTATATTCAACAATCCTTACAACATATTAGTGCATGAATTAGAACTTATTAAGATAGGGATGTACATGGATGCTGATGATACCTCGGTATGGCTCTATCTTCAATGGCTACTTACTGACGAGTTTTTCTTAGCTGGGTTTGACTCGAATAGCAAAGAAACAACAAACTCATTTCTACAAATCTTAAACGACCAATTAGAGGTTGTTCTGGAGATAAATGACCTTGAAAAAGACGATCATCCAGATCATCATGATAACGTATGGTGTTTGAAAAGTATCATCTTACTAAAGAAACTAATTAAAGATGAAACGAAACGAACAGAAGGAACAATATCGAAGGAGATTGACTTGCAAATCAAGAAACTCTTTGAGAAGTTGGCGATATATGATCCTTTAAGAAAGGGAAGATATCTTGATCAATTGAACCAGATTGAAGTATGAATCATACAATTTCAATGTTCACAGAGCGAAAAATCTCTTTTGAAAGCTGCTTCATAGTCTTCCTCCTCATCCTGAGCCTTCCTTTCTTCCATAAGCTTTTCTCTAACCGATTTGACATCTTCTAAAGAAACTGGCCAATCTTTGATTTGCTCAAGATCTGCTTTAACTTCTTTGGTCAATCCTAATTCTTGTTCATGTTCATCTCCCCACCACAGTCTCTGTTGTGGTGGTACTTGTGCACTTGAAACAACAACTTCGTTGAATGGATCAACTAAAAACATACCCAAGATCTTCCTGTGTCCTGGTTTGGTGCTGTCTTTCAATTCAAAGGAATCGACGCGATGTTGGAAACAATTTGGAAAGATTAATAACCGATTTTCTTTTGTTTCAACGCTTCCTAGAGGTCTATTCATCACTTCTCCATCCTGAATTCCATAATAATGTTCAACTGCCAAATTATCTCCTTGTTCATAATTTGGATCTTCGAATGCACACTTGAAGGAGAGATTCGATTCTGTAATATTGTCTGTATCGTAGTAATATAAGATTGTGGCCACAATGTCTTCATTAATAGTACCTTCAAGATGCCATGAACCTCCAGGATATTTCGGATTTTCTGGAGTCAATTCAATATTAGCCAATTTGACAATTACTTTCAAATCTTCAAGATTTCTCTTCAAATCAAAATCGTAATTCACCGGAGGATCACGCTTATAAATGGGAGGAAACTTCTTGAAATGATCCTTTCTTGTCTCTTCAAATTCTTCCAATTTGTCATAATCTTCATCATCGGTGGTAGCTTCATTCCAAAGCTTCTTCTTTTCTTGTTCATATTCATCGCTGTAACATTTATACATGGGAATGGGAACTCTAACAAACGACTTCGATGCCAAACGAGACAACGCTAGATTCAAACCGGGAATCACCAAATTAAATATATTTTCAATGGTAGTATACAAATGTTTGTGTTTAATTGGATGTAAGTTGTTGATGTACGACTTAATCTGATAAGTTTGACCCCATCTTGGCTTACTAAACAAAGCTGGTAACCATTGGTAATGCTTGGAAATGCCATACTCATGGACTCCACTTTTAACTTGACTGATACTGTCATCATAACGAAAAATTTTAACATATTTTTCAATTTTTGGTTGATCTTTCTCTTGTTTCTTGGGCCAAGTTACCTTCTTGGAGTCTAAATACTCTTTGGTATAAACAGGAGTTACACCATATTGAACTGGATATAACGAAGGATGTACCAAATCTACAACTTGATGATTTGAACCAGGATGGTAATCATATTCACCATTGGCGAATTCTTCAGTGACGAATTTTTCTACGTTTGTTTTCAACTGTTGCTTAAGTTCATCAGACACCACTGAATCGCTATACACAATTCTATCATCAACTCCAACTTGAAAACCTCCTTCCTCAATACCAGGGAATGTATGCTCCAAATATTCATACCATTCAAGTTCTTTAAAAACGTAATCGATCAATTCATTTAAATTTTCTGTTTTGCTTTCAAATTGCAATTTGATTTCATTTTTCCATTTGGCTGCAATTTCTGGCACTTTGTATTTTGATTTCCAATTTGGTTTGGAACGAATGGAATGGGAAATCTCAATGATCAACCATTCGTCCTTGCATTTAATTTCATCACCAACACCAGAATAGGCGAACCACCATGGATGAGGAAAAATAGATTTCAGATTCATTAGAGGGTGAGGTGACAGAAAGACAAAGTTCAGAGGATCCAAGAAAGATAGAATCTAGAGAAATTGTGCAACACAACTAGTGAGTAAGAATGGAGAAGACAAAAGTCTGGAGAAGAGACAAGCCCAGTTACCCATATTATATAACCATATACATACAACTATATATATACATACATATATATTATTATTATTATTATTATGTTCACATTGTTTCGTATTTCTCTAATTGTATTGTTTTGTACCAACAAGTGTTTACTCGTCAAATCAATCGACTCAGGAGGGCGATTGTCATTAACTTTGAACCCTAAAGTTCCTAATTTAGCCTAAAAAGTCTGTTCTATGAGGCGTGCGGAGAAGACATTCTCTCTATGAATAGCATTTTCAATCGATCATTGGGCACTACTGAAGAACGAAATGAGCAAAAAAATGGGCAAATGGGCAGATGGCCCTTTGCGGTATATTGGGCCGGACATGCTAGAACGAAGTAGAAATGAATACGAATTAGCGGCGCTACTCAATTTTTGTTCGCGGAATTCCCAATTCACACCTTAGACATGAAGTAGCTAAGACGAACTAAAGGCGATACCAAGTAGTAGACAATTTAATGATAGCACAACAGTCGATACATGTCTCCTTGTGTTGACCAAACTGTAAATAATGGGCTCAGTTTAGTTTGCCGTTGGTCCTTGTTCAACCATAGCCCATGCCCAAGAACTGGTATACTGTTTTTGGGTAGCCCTTAGGTCTTGGCGACAGCCCTTTCAAGACCAAAGATTTACGAAAATTGGTACAAGAGGGTGAACTTGCGAATTTAGAATAGCTCTGGAATGGGATAGCTTTGGAATGGGAAGAATGGATCTCCAAAATGGTCACATGGGCTCGCCAAGATGAGCTCAACGATGGCAACGATTGCAACGAGCACAATTTAACATTGACCCCCTAAAAACAAACCCTCTCCCAGCTTGGTGGAGCATAGTAGATCTTAGTGAATGCTAGTGGAGCTTAGGGAAGCTCAGAGGATCCCCAAGAAGTTCCTCGCTCGCAAAAAATCAATGGAACACGTTATATACAGGACAGAATACTTGCAACTGAGCTCATCTCAAATCCCAAACCACTGCATGAAAAAAATAGTCAAAGCTCGTATTGATACCAAAGGTTGATCGAACAGCTATAAGGTGCATTGATATAGGTTGTACAAAGCTACTGTGGGTAATAAATACTTTAGACGGAACAAAGGAGAGCTATATTGATCTTACATATCTACCAATTCAGCTTTTTAGATCTTCAACATGGCTAAATCGAGAGGAAGAAGAGAAACCATTAAAGCTGCAAAAGAATCTGATCCTGAAAAGATCAGATCAGCAGCTTTGAAGCAATTCTCTAGAGGCGAAGGAAGTGCTTTTAAGGATATCGACAGAATATCAGGACGTGAAGAAGAGACAAATCAGGAGCAGGACGAACAGGACGAGCAGGACGACGATGAAAAATATCTGGAAGTTGACGAGCAACAACAATTAGACTCGAGTAAACCAACAACCAACGTAGTCCAAAATACGTTTTTTGGACTTGTAGATTCTAATGAAATTGATTATTTCAAGCAAGCAGAAGCTACTCTTAATATAGATGCATTTGAGAGCCCAGAAGAGAAAGAAGGGTTCATTAGGTCGGTGTTAGAAGAATCTCATGGCAAAGAGCTTAAGCTTGTGACCAATCAAATTTGTTCCAAATTAATGGAAAGACTTATTCTTTTTGCTACCGATAAACAGCTCAAGAGTCTTTTCAGAGCATTTTCTTCTCACTTTGTTGCATTGTCCAATCATAAATATTCTTCTCATGTACTTGAGACCTTGCTTGTCCGTACCGCAGCATTGATAGAAAAGGAGCTTCTTGACGAGCCACAAGAAGGTCAAGAAGATGATCCAGATCACGATGAACAAGTGGAAGAAGCATTTGTCTCTATGGAGTCTCTTTTCCGTGAGATGTTAGTCGAATTTAGACCTCATCTCAGCACCATGATAGACCATCAATATTCTTCTCACACGCTCAGACTTCTTATTTTGATCCTTGCAGGCAAAGAATTACCTTCGACAACAACTTCAAATTCGACTTTGAGGTCAAAAAAGTCGAAGATCGCCAGAAAAATGATTGAAATTAAAGATACCGATGTGTTTAACAAAGCATTCCAAGTCCCACCATCTTTCAAACAAGAATTAAAATTACTCATCACATCACTAAACAACAAGCAGAAAGACACCAAACAAATGAGAGAGCTTGCAATTCAGAAAATAGCATCTCCAGTTATTCAATTAATAATTCAAGTCGAAGGATTGGTCGACAAGGAAAGGACGTTTTGGCATAAGATTTTCTTAGATGGATCAGAAGGTAAGAATCCTCAAGAAGAAGCATTTGTTGAATATTTATTAAGTGATTCAGTTGGTTCACATTTCTTGGAATCATGTATCAAAAATGATGGAGCAAGATTGAAATATATTGAAAGACTTTATAACCTTTATATGAAAGATAGAGTCCTTAAGCTTTCTAGAAGATCAACCACCGGGGTATATATAATTCAAGCATTGTTAACCAAATTGAAACCAGTCGAAATTGAATTCATTTTGGATCAATTAATTCCAGAATTATCAAATTTAATTTCAGTTTCAGAAAATCAAAATTTGGATTTAGGGAAAAGTATAATCGATGCTTCGTTATTGAGAGGAAATTATAGAAGAGAAGAGATTATTGATCAATTGTTCTTGAAATTTGCTCCTAATTATAACCTTAAGAATCCAACTGATTGTTCCACCGAATTCTTGGAAAACACTCTTCAATTAACCGGGTCTACTTTAGGTAACAGAAGAGATGATTGGCCAACTGCAGAAGAGAGAAGAAGATCTTTATTTTTGGAAAAATTGATGGAATACGACTTCTCTTTCGTGATATGTGTTTGGTTCAACTTCTTAGCTTTACCAATAGAAAGATTTGTTCAAATGTGTTTCCATGGGGTGTTCTCTCATGTTGTTGAAAGTTCATTATATGTTCTTCCTATACACTTAGGAGGAGAAACAAAGAAAGTTCTGATTATTAGAAAACGATATTTGAATATTTTCAGTGGACAAATTGCAAATATGGCTTGTAACTCTTATGGATCTCATATAGTTGATAAATTATGGGACTTCACTATCCTTCTCAATATGTATAAAGATAGGATTGCTTCTGAATTATTGGCTGAATCTAAGAAAGTTAAGGAAAGTAATTATGGTAAGATGGTATGGAAGAACTGGTCTATGGAGTTGTTTGTGAGAAAGAAGTATGATTGGAAGAGTTTAGTCAAACAACAAGAAGAAGAGTATTATGGAGAGAGTCATGAAAGTTCTAATGGAGAAAGAGTTAAGAAGCCTATCGAGCTCAAGATGGAGCAACTTACAAAAGAAAGACAATCAAGAGATGAAAAGAGTAAGCAAGCCGAAGAAGGTTTCTTGAAGAGGAAGCAGGGATTTGGTTTTGACCATGAACATGCTGGCAATAAGAAGCAAAATGTTAGGGGACGTAACAGAGTGTAACATCAGATAATAGATAAGAGATAGAGCAGCAGTAAGAGTGAGGGTGTAGCAGTAAGGGAGTGTAGCACTAAGGGAGTGTAGCAATAAGGCAGTGGTGGGACAAACAGTAACTTAGACTGAATACCCTCCATAATGTATTTCTATGTACAAAGTTTTATTTTCTACTTACGTTTCTCTTCTTCTTCTTCTTCTTCTTCTTCTTCTGCTTCTTCTGCTTCTTCTGCTTCTTCTGCTTCTTCTGCTTCTTCCCCTCCTCCTCTTCCTCCTCCTCCTCATTCTCTATCCTTCAATTGTATGTGATACGTATCCAACACTTGTGAGGATACCGCTGTTGGACTTTCTACCATAGGATCAATTCCCGATTGGTTTTTAGGAAAAGCAATGACATCTCTAATTGAATTACTACCAATCATTAAAGAGCATAACCGATCAAATCCTAAGGCTAAACCAGCATGTGGCGGACATCCCATGCTCAACGCATCGATTAAATGTCCAAACAATTCTCTATAGTTATCAATCTTCAATAAACGTTTAAGAATGTACACTTGAAGTTTTGGATCATGGATTCTTCTTGAACCTCCCCCTACTTCAACACCATTCAATACAAAGTCATAATGTTCACCACGAGCCTTCAATGGATCCAGCTCAAGTAAATCATAATCTTCAATCTTCACCATCGTGAATGGATGATGGGTTGACTCTAAATGCTTCAAATCGAACTGAGGAATTCCATTTATGGTTTCATTTTCTGTTGGAGTGAATAATGGGAAATCGACAACCCATGAGGCAACAAACAATTTCAGAAAGTCTTTACATTCATATAACTCTCCGCTTATAGGATCTTTGATTTTCCTGGTCCATTTGTTTGGATATTCTTCAATTGCCAATTGTCTAAATCTTCCTAAAGGTGTTGGATTTTCATATGGCATCTCTTCTCTTGTTGAAACAACAAGGACATCGCCAATCTCCAAATTCAACAATTGGTTTAACTCGGGTTGATCTAAAGATGATGCTGAGTCAGTTCTTGTCATAAATCCATTTTCAAGATACTTCGAATACCAGTTGTTGATGACTTCGACATTGTTCACCGATATTATTATTGGAGTTCGTCCAGGATAATTGTCATGATCCTTCAATCTCTTGGGAATCTTCAGTTTATCTCCAATGGTCGCACCCTTGAGAACAACCGCTTCAACTATGGGAAATCTTGAATCTTTGTTAGAAGTGAAATACTTCGATAAGTCAATAAACTTCAACGTAGATCTAAGATCGGGCTTATCTATACCGTATTTGGTCATCGCATCATAATAAGACAACTTGGGATAGAGAAGTTGGCCACAAGAAGTGGAAGGAATAAGTTCAAGATGATCTTCAACTGGTCTATAGATAGGAATATCAATAACATCAGCCCACATCTTGGTAACAATATCCTCAACAACTACCCCGACTTGGTCACTGTTATTGATAAAGCTCATTTCCAAATCAACCTGAGTGAATTCTGGTTGTCTATCAGATCTCAAGTCTTCATCTCTAAAGCATTTTGCAATTTGGAAATACCGAGTGAAGCCTGAGCTCATCAAGATTTGTTTATATTGTTGTGGAGATTGAGGAAGCGCGTAAAAGCGATCTCTTGTCCTTGTTGGTACAAGAAACTCTCTAGCCCCTTCAGGGGTTGATTTAAACAACAAAGGAGTTTCAATCTCGACAAAGCCGTGATTAGCTATCAAGGTATTACGAATAATATTAGCGGCTTTACTTCGGTTCCTTAAATTGTCCTGATAATACTTCGTCCTTAATTGAAGATATCGGAAATGTGGAGGAATATTTTCAGGATTTGAATGTTTCAATTTATCCAATTGAGAAGCATTTTCGTTAGAATTGTTCAAGATCTGATAATCTTCAATGACGAGCTCCCATCGTCTAAGATGTTCCTCACCTGGTTTAGGTATTTTCAATTTCACAGTACCAGTGACAGCTATGGAATCTTCAGGGATTGCCGATTTCAAGACTTTAAAACATTCTTGAGGTGTGATATCAGGGGTCATGATCAACTGAATTGTATCACCATTGTGATCTCGAAGTTCTGCAAATCTGTTCACGGACATGTTTCTTGGTTTCCGATTAAGATGTCCATGAAGAGTGACTTTGTTACCAGATTCAAGCCAATGGTCTAGAGAGTTTGTAATAGAACTTATATCGGCATTAGCGGAAGGAAATTTAAATTTAGAGATTGTAATGTCTTTGGGAGGAAGAGTGATGAGAGTTTGATATTGGTCCGATTGCAACTGATGAAGTTCATGATTAAGAGACTCAGAATTATACCTTGAGGTAGATGTATGAAATTTAAAGATAGCTACACCATAAGTGATACCTACCCTCTTCACGACCAAATTGGAAAATTTTGTCGATATCATGTCATTTATTCTATTTGGTTATCTGATAGTAAAGAATTGGTTCTCTGTTCTCTGTTCTCTGTTCTCTGCTCTCTGCTCTCTGCTCTCCAGCGGTTTCAAGCTTGAAGAATTTGGGGCCTGTATGGGGTGATGAACTAAACGTTCTCAGTGCGATTTTGGATTCGTATGCCGTCCCACAACCCCCCCACCAAACATCGACAAATTATTTTCCCCAAAGCCTTGTTTGACATATTGGTTGAGTTTTTGGTTACCAAAGTGTTTAGCACACTACGACAGAACAAGGCTTGTAACATTTTAATTTTCTTTTTGGTTTATAAGGAGTGCAACTGAGTACTCTGAAATAGAAATTTTTCTCATGGGAGTATATATTTAATTGTAGAACGGTTGATCAAGAATAGAAACTTAGATCACATGGATATTTTACCTTATATATAGAACGTTAACATCATCCAGAGTAGTAGATACATAGCAAAAAAAAAAACCCTGAGCTTGAACCTTGAAGCTGGTATTTAAATAGACAATAAAGTGATAGAAACAACGAAAGTACCGATTCGCAATCAACGGCACTGAAATCAAATCCCCGCGGAGCATTTATATGATTAATTGATCAACGAAAGCAAACTCAAACTAATCTACAGAGACTGACCTATACTCAGATTACATTCTTAGCGAGTTGGCCGACTACCATTACCATAACTTAATTATTCCAAAAATGATCAGATTTCCTCTAAAAAAATTACGTTGGATCATCCCGTTGAATATATTGATCATATTTGGTATCTTGATCTATATGGAAACTATCCCTGCTAGTACAGTGCAGGCAGGAATCGGCTCTCTTACCAACAAATTCGACTTGTCATATCTTCAGAACCAACCCCCAGTAAATAATGATGTCAGTGAAAATTCTTCTTCAGATTCCGATGAAAACATAGATACATTTGCTAAGTATGGGTACCAAATCAAGCCAAAGGACGTTAAATTTCAATTCATTTCTTTGAATAAAGGAGAATCAAAAGGTCACGATGAGACTTTAAAAGAAAACAACGAATTTTATAAACTGATAACCGAGCAAGAAGTCAAAGAACCTAAAGATTTTAATATTGATTCAATTAGACCACCTCCAGAAGATAAAATCAATGAATACAACCGTGCTAATGCAACAATTCTTGCATTAGTTAGAGTGCAAGAAGCGGTTAGAATTGCCAAAACGATCAGAAGATTCGAAGCTAAATTTAATTCCAAATTCAAATATCCATATACCTTTATTAATGATAGACCTTTTACCGAAGCGTTTATGAAGAGGATGAGAAAATTGTCACAAGCTGAAATGGAATTCGTTGTAATTCCTCCTGAACTTTGGGATAAACCAAGTTCAATTGATACCACCAAGGAAGCAAATGCAATGAAAGTTATGGCAGAACAGAATGTTGCCTATGCCAATATTGCATCTTATCATAATATGTGTAGATTTTACCTGGGGAACTTCTACAATGTACCAGAGCTTCAAAAATATAAATATTATTGGAGAATAGAACCAGATGTTGAATTTTTCACCGACATTAAGTATGATGTGTTCAAATATTTAAGTGGTACTGGGAAGAAATATGGATTCACGATTAATTTATATGATATTCCTCAAACAGTTGCAACTTTATGGCCAGAAACCCTCAAATTTTTAAATAAGGGAGACAATTATAAATATATTAATCCAAAGGGAGCATTCAATTGGTTATTATACAATGAATTGCATCCAAAACAAGTTGAAGTTACTGGAGGATACTCTGGTTGTCATTTTTGGTCAAATTTCGAAATAGCTGATATGGATTTCTTTAGATCTGAACCTTACAATGAATGGTTTAAATATTTAGATTCCACTGGGAAGTTTTATTACGAAAGATGGGGTGATGCTCCAATTCATTCGATGGGTTTAGCGTTATTTGCAGATGCAAAGAAGGACATTCATTGGTTCAGAGACATTGGATACTTCCATGATCCATATTACAACTGCCCTAAAAGTCCATTGGTTTCTGGATGTGAAAGTGGAAAATTTTCCAGATGGGAAAATCTAAATGATCAGAATTGTGCAGCCACCTGGGTGAAATATTCTATGGGAGATGATTATAACAAGATCTATTAGTTTGAGAATAGACCCATGTCAAGGAGAATATCTATGATGATATGAGTTGGTAAAGAGAAGACAACATAGAGTTGGCGACCATTGAAAGAGATGGTCAGGAACATGGCCCACTGATTCATAAGGGTTCCTTGTGGATGTACACCCACTTCCACCTAAACAGTGCAGAGCATTCGATTGCAACCATTGCTCACTGCTCATTGCTCACTGCTCACTGCTCACTGCTCACTGCTCACTGCTCACTCACTGCCCTTTGCCGATTGCCGCGCGGTTCCTCCATGTATTGTTCGAATTATTCTCAATTGCCGACGGCGATTGAAAATTCTTCCTAACGACCGTAACAAATGATAGCGGGCTGTAATTACGAGTGAAATGTGGTACCCATCAAACCGGTGAACAAATATTCTCCCAGAGGTTGAACAATATATATACCAAATATTAAAGGATTCTCTGTAAAATACTCTGTATTCAAGAAACCTCAGGTGTTTCTTCAGATGGTAGATGTAGAATTGAAGAATTATAGCAGTACAATTGGCAGGAGGTTGAAAATGTATCGACAATTCAATTTTGTACGCTAACGTTCTTTTGTTGTAGCCGTCTTCGTTCCTTGGTAACTTGAAAAATTTCGCTCGATTAGTCTCAATTACTAAAACCAATTGTGATTTAAATTGTGGAGATTACTCCAACCTCTGTGAACCAATAGTAATACAAACCCCAATGGTCCGATTCCCCAATAATAGTGAGAAAGCAGTCTTCAATATTGCTCCTGATCCAATCAATCACATTGTGGGTGTGCAATCGCTGTTTCAGGATGCCACAGTAACGAAAAGATGCGCAATCCAAATTGGCTGCTCGATCTCACATTGAGGGTCCATGTCAAGAATGCGCTTATCTATAAGCAGTGAGTGTGGCTCCTTTAACATTAATAAGCGAAAGTTAAATTCATCGAGTTCGTTAGTATATTAATGGAGCATGGGGCAAGCTAATGAAGAAACTGAACAATATTTCACTTCTGTACTTGTTCTGCTAAAAACTTGAATTGTTCCTGTTTCAGCATTACTTAGCGCTCCCGTATTATTGTGCTCCTTTTTTTTTGCACCCAAAAACTTTTCACTGACAAAAAATGGCTCCTGCTGCAACTGTCGCTGCACCTCCTACCGCTACTGCTACTGCTACTGGCTCTTCAAATGAAGATGAACTTCAAAAGACTATCCTCAAGCTCGCTTCCTTAGAACCTCTTGGTTATTCGGGAGCAACAGGGAAAGTCAAAACTGGTTCTGCTGCTTCATGGATTGAAAGACTTCCTCAATCTGCTAGAAATAGATTTGAAAGACACGGAATTGATTTATCAAATGGTTACCCAATTGCTCCAAAGAATGAAGAGATTCCAAAATTTGTCGACGAAGCCTTTCAAGTTAGAAATAAGGAATTTCCATATATTGAAAGAGGTAAGAATGCCGACCCTGAGAAGAAAGCATTGTTTGGAGCTGCTAAGGAAGTTAGGGACCTTACCAAACACATTGGAACTGAAATCGTAGGTTTGCAACTTTCTGATTTGAATGACAAGCAAAAGGATGAATTGGCACTTTTGATTGCTGAAAGAGTGGTTGTCTTCTTTAGGGATCAAGATTTATCTCCTCAGAAGCAATTGGAACTTGGTAGATATTGGGGTCAAGTTGAAGTTCATCCTCAAGTACCTCGTGTTCCTAATGCTATCAATGGTGAAAATCTTAATGGAATTTCAGTCATTTGGCAAGATTATGCTAGAGAACACTTTGGTATTCCTCTTACTTTTAAACGTGCAATTGGTGGTAATTCCCAATGGCATGCAGATTTAGTTCACGAATTTCAACCCGCTGGTATTACTCATTTACATAATGATACCATTCCTAAAGTTGGAGGTGATACTGTTTGGGCCTCTGGTTATGCTGCATACGATAAGTTATCTCCAGCTTTCCAGAAATTTTTGGATGGAAAAACTGCCATTTATCGTTCAGCACACAAGTACGTTGATCGTGAAAATCCACTTAAAGGTCCAAAGTTTGTGGAAAGAGAACACCCAATTGTCAGAACTCATCCAGCAACCGGCTGGAAACATTTGTTTGTAAACAGATCCATGACTGTCAGAATTGTAGGTTTAGAACCTGCAGAATCTGATCTTATTTTGGATTACTTGTTTGGATTATTCGAAAAGAATTTGGATATTCAAGTTCGTTTCAATTGGAGAACAACCAAGGACGGATTAGGAACTTCTGCTATCTGGGATAACAGAATCTCTCAACATAATGCAGTTTGGGATCATGAAGGGTTGGAACCAAGACATGGAACCAGGGTTACTGCGTTAGCTGAAGTACCATTTTTTGACCCAGAATCAAAATCTCAAAGAGAAGCCTTAGGTTTGCCATTAAACTAAAGCTAAGACCCTCCCTCCCGCTCCTTCACTCCTCCCACAAAAAAAAAAAAAGGATACCAAAATATTAAAGACTTTATGAATAGTCTCTGTTTATAGGACGATTAAAAAGTATAAGGAATGAACGTAAAATTGATGGTTTTTAAATTTTCATTGATTGTAAAAAATGGCTGCAACTTCTAATTTGAATAAACTGTGGACTAGAAAGTATGATGCAGCGTTCCTTATTTAATAAGGATTACTAATTCTAGATATCCACAATTGCATCAGATCAGGTACTCTAGGCACTCCATAGTATCCTTTTTGATTTAAAAGTCCGGCAAAAGTACCCCCAATATCAGATTTTCATCTGCAAATCTAATACCCAACTCTCTTCTTAAGGTCTCAAATTTTTCTGTAAAACATTTTCTGTAAAAAATGAGCACCGAACTAGAACAAACTGTTTTAAAGCTCAAATCACTTCTGTCGCCCGCTGGTAAAGGATCAACTGATAAATCTGGTACTTTTGAACTTCCTGCTACCACTAGAGCCAGATACGATAAGTATGGTATCGACTATTCGCAAGGATATCCAGAAATTCCTCCAGCTCAAAAGATTCCAGTTTTCGTTGATGAGGTGATTCAAGTTAGAAATGAAGAAGTTCCTGTGGAAGACAGAGGGAAGTTTGCAGATCCAGAAAAGAAGGCCTTGTTTGGTGCTGCTAAGGAAGTTAGGGACCTTACCAAACACATTGGAACTGAAATCGTAGGCTTGCAACTTTCTGAATTGACCAATCAACAGAGAGATGAATTGGCACTTTTGATTGCTGAAAGAGTGGTTGTCTTCTTCAGAGATCAAGATTTGGATCCCAGGAAACAATTGGAACTTGGGAAGTACTATGGACCAGTTGAAATTCACCCTCAGGCTGCAAGGGTTCCAATTGGTGAAGGTGGAATTTCTGTGATTTGGATGGACTTAGCCAAGTCGAAGGGTCTTCCTTTATCTTTCAAGAGAGGAGGTGGTACTGCTCACTGGCACACGGATCTTACCCATGAGTTCCAGCCACCAGGAATCACTCATTTGCACAATGATGCTATTCCAAAAGTTGGAGGAGATACTTATTGGGTCTCTGGCTATGCAGCCTATGACAAGCTTTCGCCAGCGTTCCAGAAGTTCTTAGAGGGTAAGAGTGCCACTTTCAAGTCTCTCCATCCATATCTTGATCGTGAGAATCCACTTAAAGGTCCAAAGTTCATAGAAAGAGATCACCCAATTATTAGAACTCATCCAGTCACTGGTTGGAAGTCTTTATTTATAAACAGAGCTTATACCACCAAGATTGTTGGTTTAGAACCTGCTGAATCTGACTTAATCTTGGAGTATTTATTCGGTATCTTTGAGAAGAATTTGGATATTCAAGTTCGTTTCAACTGGAGGCCAACTAAGGAGGGATTGGGCACTTCTGCTCTTTGGGATAACAGAGTATCTCAACATTATGCCGTTTGGGATCATGAAGGAACCGAACCAAGACATGGAACTAGAGTTACTTCATTGGCAGAAGTTCCTTTCTTAGACAAACAATCCAAATCGCAAAGAGAATCCTTGGGGTTACCATTAGATTAGAGAGAACTTAAACAGATTTAAGCTCTAAATATAAACCCAATTGAACAGCTTTAATAGTCAAATTCAAAAATGAAATACCTGTGTAGTATACTCTGCCAGGTGTAAATAGTATGTTAACTTGTAGTATGTGAGCTGTTGAATAGTGGCTGCAATATGATGGGTGCTATGTCACAATGTAGATAACTGTGGATGAAGCAAATAGAGGAGCCGACGCTTACTAATTGTAATCTCCACAATTTGACAAGGTACTACTATTCAACGTACCTTTATTCACTTAAATAGGGGCAGAAGTTGCAATTAGTCTAAAGTTGAAATCAAGAAAAGGGTCCTAAACTGCCAAGTAGCTCTCCTTGTCATAATGGCTACCGAATTGGAACAAGCGGTCTTAAAACTCTCTGCCCTTCAGCCTCCAGTCAAAGGAGGTTTCGATAAAGACGGTGCAGCTCAACTCCCTGCCACCACCAGAGCAAGGTTTGATAAGTATGGTATCGACTATTCGCAAGGTTATCCAGAAATTCCACCAGCAGACCAAATTCCCGTTTTTGTTGATGAAGTTTTGAAACTTAGGAACGAAGAAATCCCTGTGGAAGATAGAGGGAAGTTTGCAGATCCAGAAAAGAAGGCCTTGTTTGGTGCTGCTAAGGAAGTTAGGGACCTTACCAAACACATTGGAACTGAAATCGTAGGCTTGCAACTTTCTGAATTGACCAATCAACAGAGAGATGAATTGGCACTTTTGGTTGCTGAAAGAGTGGTTGTCTTCTTCAGAGATCAAGATTTAGATCCAAGGAAACAATTAGAACTTGGTAAATATTGGGGACCAGTTGAAGTTCATGCTCAAGCTGCAAGGGTTCCAATCGGTGAAGGTGGAATTACTGTGATTTGGATGGACCTAGCCAAGTCAAAGGGTCTTCCTTTATCTTTCAAGAGAGGAGGCGGTACGGCAAATTGGCATGCAGATCTTCCTCATGAATTGCAACCCCCAGGAATCACTCATTTGCACAATGATGCTATTCCAAAAGTTGGAGGTGATACTTATTGGGTCTCTGGTTATGCTGCTTACGATAAATTGTCTCCAGCTTTCCAGAAATTTTTAGAAGGAAAGAAGGCATCAAATTCGTCACTTCATAAATACATTGATCGTGAAAACCCACTCCAAGGTCCAAAACAGGTTGAAAGAGAGCATCCAATAGTCAGAACTCATCCAGTAACTGGCTGGAAATCCTTGTACGTGAATAGAGGACACACTAGAAGAATAATTGGATTGGAACCTGCTGAATCAAAACTCATCTTGGAGTATTTATTTGGGGTGTTTGAAAAAAATTTGGATATTCAAGTTCGTTTCAACTGGAAGCCAACGAAGAAAGGATTGGGAACTTCTGCACTTTGGGACAACAGAATCTCTCAACACAATGCTGTTTGGGATCATGAAGGGTTGGAACCAAGGCATGGAACAAGGGTCAGTACATTGGCTGAGGTACCATATTTCGATCCCAAATCTAAGACTCAGAGGGAATCTTTAGGATTACCATTAGACTAGAGTTAGCTAGAAGAAGTACTAAATTTGAATGTGAAGTAAAAGAAATGGCTGCGAAATTTGTTATTGTATGAGTGGGAGGATGATCGCAGAGTAGTTGTTGTCAAAACCATAACAGTCGCCAAATCATGGAGAATATCTCAGTAGCAGAGCATAACATAGTTGGTTTTACGTACCTGTTGTTCTTTGTTTTCATTATTAAGTAGCAGTAAACGGTAATGATGAAGTGGAGGAGAGGTAGTAGAAGAGTTTGGTAATTGACTTGTAACTTCAACTCATTTGGTGAATTGCCTATCATCGCAAATTCGCGACCACCAAACCAGTGCACAACATACAGGAACCCCATCTGAACCACATCTAAGTGTAGCACTTCTTTCACTTTTGGCACTAAGAGAAGTACACCAGTACAGCTTCTTCTTCCTCTTTTTTCTTCTTTTCTTCTTCTTTTCTTCTTCTTCTCCTCCTATCTGTACCAGGTTGCTACCACTATGAACTCAATACAGAAGATCACTTCAATTAATCAGAAGGAGTTGGCCAATAATGTGTCCGATTCGGGTTCCTGGCATGCTGAATATAGTGATACTCCATATATTTATATAGGGTTCCTTCCCACAGAATTGGAAGAATCTGATGTAGTTGCAATCTTCTCTCAGTATGGAATCCCGACCCACATTAATTTAGTGAGGGATCGAGAATCGGGGAAATCCAGAGGATTTTGCTATCTTAAATATGAAGACCATAGATCGTGTATATTGGCTATAGATAACTTCAATGGCATTACCATCTTAGATAGGAAAATAAAGGTGGACCATGTCTACTACGAATTGAGAAAGGGCCAGAACGAAGACGATTTCTTGGTTGATTACTCTGGTGCTAAAGTAGAGGTGAACCTGGGGAAAGTCACCGGGGGCGAGAAAAAGTTGTTGCAATACAAAGATGGCGGTGCTACAGATCATGAAACTGACAGCCAATTCAGTGCAACTAAATTTCAGCTGGATGAGTTCAGAGATCCCATGGAGGATTTCAAAGATCCAATGGAGGATTTCAAAGATCCCATGGAGGATTACATACATAAGAGAACCTCCGAAAAGAAAGAACATCGTAAGCTGAGCAGGTCTGAGCCCAGAGACAAATCTAGCAGCCATTCGCACCACAGACGTCACAGGTCAAGTAGAGACAGTAGAGGTGGAGATTTAAAGCGACATCGTGATGACAAGTCGGAAGCATAGGAGTCAACGATAATGAGATGTCGGGAGCATGGGGCTGTATGATCACAGGTCGAGAGCACAGTGCAATGCAAAGACAGGATCTGCAGGTTTCTTGCTATGAAGTCCAAGTTGATATGCGACCACGAAGTTCTGATATTCCGAAGGATGTCTATTCGAATATAATCTCTTCGATGTCTGATGCAGCAGCACAAA
Source organism: Chernovozyma sophiae-reginae (assembly GCA_030564725.1). Lineage (NCBI taxonomy): Eukaryota > Fungi > Ascomycota > Pichiomycetes > Serinales > Debaryomycetaceae > Chernovozyma > Chernovozyma sophiae-reginae. The sequence goes on from JAKTYG010000066.1 coordinate 21,620, forward strand.
TCAGTGCAAAAAAAACAACTTCAATGTCTTTTGGTCAATCTACAGGCTACATTTCAGTGGTTAGTTCTTCGTGTCTTTCATTCAATAGCTACCCAACACATTCACCTTGAGCTCTTCATTCTAAGATAAGCCTCATAATATTTCTCCTTCAGAAATATATCCAAGTCCAGACCCACCGATTGCAACAGGTTCAATGCAAATGATTCTTTTGACAACTTCAAATCTTTGCGTTCATGTACAAAGATCTTTGCTCTGATAACTCTTTTTGGATCTATATTGGTGAGAAGTGTATAAATATAAGACGCTGGACTGTACGAAGAAGGTAACGGAGTTGTATAATAATTTGGATTCAATTTCAACAGCAAAGTCTTAAATTTGATTCCATTTCCCGACTCAGGTAATTGGGTTATAGCAAATGGTAATATGGCTCTATTGTTGGAGGTAGTACCTTCTGGGAACAAGTAAACAAGTTTATCGCTAAGCTTTGTAACATCAGTAACTTTCTGTGAAGAAGGCAAAGGGTTACCAAACCCTTCCTTTGTAAAAACATAATTTGCAGCTCCCCAAATTGAATATTGGTACAAGTCTCCCTTTCTATTTGGAATTAAAATCACAATCTTTTTCCAAGAACATTGAGAAATGCTAGCTAAGATCAAACCATCCAAGGGAGATATAGAGTTGACCACTACAAGATCACCTATAGTAGGTTTGTTTATATTGATTACATCGATTTTCGATCGTTTGACTCCATCCACTGTAAGTTCCAAATCTTTAAATCCAAAAAGATACCTCACAATAAGGGTTGCTAATGAAGGAAGTGGTAAGATTGTATAGTACAAGAAGAGAGCTAACAAAAAGATTGGGAAGTTGATGATGAACAAAAATGGCAGGAAAGCCTTGGAAACAAAATTAGAAGCAGGGGGATCTATTGGCAAGAATGGGGAGATTCCCGTTCCTTTATCTCTCCAATTGGAGAATTTCTCCATGTTTTTTTTTTTTTTTGTATTGTTGATGGAAAGAAAGTAAAGAACATTCTTCAGAGAAAGTGGTTGAGCTGATCATTTTGAAGATGGCTGGGTTCGCGCTAGTTCGCGCGAGAAAAGTAGCGATGAACTAGGGAGGAAATGAGACTCATTAGCGAACAAAATGAAAAGATGTAGGGTGAGGGCAAGGGAAGAAAAGAAAACAAATTCCGCTACTTTGGGGCCGCTGCAGCGAGAACAAATGGAATTTAGGGATGTGATTTAGGGGGAGTGAAAGTGCGATCGAGGTCAATAATTTGTAGTGACACGGGGGACACTCACTACATGATGCCAGAACTCTAACCACATTGGCCAGTCGCTACAAGATGAGAAGAACAAAAGACTACAAATGGTACCAATAACACCATTATAACACTAATACAACATCAACATCGACGTAATTCCAATTCTTTGTAGTCTTCCAACCGCTCTCTATCGATCGAAAGGTTACACTTTCAGACTAAATATGTCTTCAGCGCTAAATCGTTCCAGTGCCAAAAATTTCATTCAGACTATCTCGCGGGGGTTTACTCCTTCACGAGTGGCCCCTAAGTGCCAGAAACTCCACTACGATGATGCTCCTAGAGATCTCCACATGCAATTTCAAAACTTCCAATCTAGGAGGAACTCAGAACTCAGAAATCCGAACCCTCAACTAAATTGCCCTTCCTCATACACCAATTGATGCAGTTCTGTTAGTCTCCACAAACCACCAAAAAAAAACTACACCATTGCTAATTTAAAGATTTTTCATTCTCTGTTCATAACTAATATACACGTAGTTAAGTCAACTACAATTCTTGAGAAGCACCAGTCTTAGAAGCTTTCTTAGCTGGTAATAATGATTGATGAATGTTTGGTAAAACACCACCTTGAGCAATAGTAACATGTCCAAGTAATTTGTTTAATTCTTCATCATTTCTGATGGCTAATTGTAAATGTCTTGGAATAATTCTGGACTTCTTGTTATCTCTGGCAGCGTTACCGGCTAATTCCAAAATTTCAGCAGCTAAATATTCTAAAACAGCAGCTAAATAAACTGGAGCACCAGAACCAACTCTTTGTGCGTAATTACCCTTTCTTAAGAGTCTGTGAACTCTACCAACTGGGAATGATAAACCAGCTTTGGAAGATCTTGAAGTGGAAGCTTTTTCAGAAGAACCTGCTTTACCTTTACCGGACATTATAAATATATATTACAAAAGTATTTATTGGATGAAAAATAAAATATAACTAAAGATGAAAGTTAATTTTACTCAAAAAAAAAAAGGGAAAAGGAAAAGAATTAAATCTGTCACTTATCGTTATTAGGGGGATCTTGTTCTTCTTAAATAGAAGCCATTCGGTTCTGCGAATCAGTGGCGTACTGAAGGTCACATACAGGAAAGTAGCGAAAAACAAACAAGAAATAGCTGAGGATCGCAGAAGGATTGCACCAGGAAAGTGCCAGAAGAATTTACGCAGCCATTTCGTAAATATGAGCACTAACAAAAATTGAGCGCGCCACAAATTATGGTGGGGAGAAACAAAGAGCTCAAAATTACACATCAGATAGTAAATCTCATCAGTGTTTTGATAACAAAACAAGAAGCTATATGCAGTCGCAAGATAGGTAGATTTGTGTTTTTGCGAACTGCAGATAGCCCGTCAACTACTCATATAAAAGGAGAAATCCCTTTCCATTTTTTTTAGATTGAGGAATCGAAATTTAAGGAGGAGTTACAATCATCTAAAGTTAGCATTTAGTTTAAATTTTAACTTTTTTTTTTTAATTAAAATCAAATAATCGTATCACAATGGCTCCAAAAGCAGAAAAGAAACCAGCATCCAAGGCTCCAGCAGAAAAGAAACCAGCTGCCAAGAAGACTGCATCTTCTGAACCAAAAAAGAGATCAAAGACCAGAAAGGAAACTTACTCTTCATACATTTATAAAGTTTTAAAGCAAACTCACCCAGATACCGGTATTTCTCAAAAGGCTATGTCTATTATGAATTCATTTGTCAATGATATTTTTGAAAGAATTGCTGGAGAAGCATCCAAATTAGCTGCTTACAACAAGAAATCTACCATTTCTGCTAGAGAAATCCAAACTGCAGTTAGATTAATCTTACCAGGTGAATTAGCTAAGCATGCTGTTTCTGAAGGTACAAGAGCTGTTACCAAGTACTCCTCTGCTGCTAATTAAGTTAAAAGAGCTGAAGAAGGTAGTTTGTATATTAGTGTTAATGAATATGAAATTTGAAGACAATTAAAATTAATTTGTGTGTGTGTAGTAAGAGAGGAACTGTTTTGCCACTCAAAAAAGATTAGCAACTGAAGGAGGATGAGAGAAATAGAAAAAAACAATTTTGGATTCCAACAATGTAAACGAGTAATTTGGAAGAGACCACTGGGATTGGCAGAGTAAGGATTTACTTTGGAACTCTCATGTGTAGTGGTAGTGGCAGCAACGGTAGAACAAGGTGTGTCCAATTTGTTAAGCGGTAATGTCCTCAGTGTAATGGCTAGTGGTTTTGCGCGAAGTAAGCAACAGGAATGCAATGTTGGGTTGGTGGCGCTATGTTCTACTGGAACACCAATGGAGCGGAGTAATGAGACTGATAGCACCAGTAGTAGAGAGTAGAGTAATAATAGCGCTATAGTTGTGTTCGCATTACCAGGAGTTCCTTTGGATAGGCTAATCTTGACTACTGAGTTCCATCAAGAAGACCCGTTATAAAATATACGCAGTCCCTTAGTCTCGGGCGAGCTAGCCTCAAAGTCACTCCGCTAGACTTTTGTGAATTAGGCTCGCGAGCTGCGGACCAGTTCTGACAAATTCATCAGAATTTCGCGGGAGAGCTCCCCCAAACAAGATCCGCAGATCGTAACAACTATTTGCTATGAGGAACTAACCAACAACGAGGAACTAAACACCATGTAGTATTCAAAATTCTCACAATTGCATAATAATGCCATTGGATAAATCAAGATAAATAATGTTCACCTCTATCACCAATTCACAGATGTTCTGACAGAACAATCACCCTAACATCTACCCAACCGCTTGCTTCTACTGTCTGTCGCATTTCTTTGAAATATTTCAATTTCTGTGGACATTTTTATATACTCAGATCAATGTTCCACTTCCAGCTTAAAACTCGTTGATTGCAAATTTTAGTACTTATTCTCTTGTATTTACCCTGAGTACTGCTAACTATTAGCTGATCTTCCATATCAACATCCGTAGCAACATCCTTAGCAAGATCAATAGCAACATCCTTAGTGATTGTTGTTGCAGCCTACAGTTTGAATATCCGCATCAGAGTCAGAGAGACCTGCAGTAGAAAACTGACCAAGAACCAACATTTGATGCAAAATAATACTACTGTACCTCCCCTCACAATTCAGTCTTTTTGAAAAAGGGTGGTTTGGTTCTGAAATATTGTTTGCATGTATAGTTTGCTACGTTATTCCTTTATAGTCACCATTCTACATCATGTAGCGCTTCACTGGCTCATCGTGGAACATGCAACACTCACAATTTGCAGCAATTTACATTTCTGTCTCTCACCGGCAGAAACTAAATAGAACTCTTAATTACTTAACAAAGTATCTGATTCCCCAGTATTCCACCTATAGGGGGCCATGAAAGTATCGGTTCATAGAATATGGGGGGTCTGAAGTAAAGGCGTAAGACTATGGCTTGGAAAATAGATATGGGTCGGAAAAATTTTCTAGGGGTGTATGGGTGTTTGGCTGGAGGGACATCGAGTGTTGCATATGAGATCTCTAATGATGAAGATTTGGCACCATTTGTTGCAGAGTTCAAACGAAAATTTTGTCTTTTATGACACCTTGTAGAAACCGTGCTTCCGATATGGATGGTTTCTAGTGCCCTAGTGTACTCTCTTCTTCTGGGCATATGGCCGTTGAACTCATGGGTTCTTGAACCCGTTCCATCCCATAAAGCTGTACTGCACGTACTGGTAAAAGTTAGGTCAATGCATAGGTGTGTGGATGTAACCATAAGTGAGTATGGGTGTACCAACATCAGTTTCCAGACATCATAGCCTTGCCTTCAACTGGTCGTATGTAAACCTTGACGGGCCCCTTCTTTTGCATGCTACTCCGAGGCAATTACTTTTGGATTCATGGTATCATATCTGAGCACCACAGGGTACCTCATATGAATAACACGTTGGAATCATCTACACCCTACACCCTCACTCTTCTATTGAACATCACCTACGCTTGGTTGAGATCAGCTCTATTCCCTTCTCCAAACCTTCTTTCTACTGTACATATATTTGGTATGAATAAATATTATTCCTTCTCCTCCTAACTATCATTGGCAATGTAATAAATCACCAACCATCCAAACAATATGTTAAGCAAATGGTGCAACCAGAACGCATGACATACTCCATATATGATACTGTAGAATATAAAATGACCAACAATTGATCTTGTTCCATATTTGAAGAACGAACCATTATGACTAATTTTAGGAATAGAAATCCCGTTGGTATGACGTTCCATAAGCAAAAAGATTGGCAAGATTGATAAAATATTATGATGAGAAGATATTGGAGTCTTCCAATTGACAAATAAGTTATGGATGAACACTATCACCACCGGAACGTTAATGGGCAATATCCAAAGCATTAATATTAGTAAAGTTAGTTGATAATTAAATGCATTCCTGTTAATATTTCGATGGCATAACAACTTAATTGTATTGAAGATTTGCACAACACAACTTATAATGTATGCAAATTGATATGGGATGTAGAATGGAACAATCGCCAAAATTATGGTATTGAGAAAGAGTCGGTTCAACGAGATTCTAGATTTCTTTGGTAGCAAGTCTTTATAAGTAGAATTTGTGGTGAGTAAATCGGATTTTAAATCTTGATATGAATTGTTAACAGTTGAATTAGATGAAGGTGATTTGTAAGACTTATCAGTGGCATAAGATGAATTATTCTTGGAGATGAGTCCGTTGCCCTTTGATTTGAATCCAGTTTCAGTTTTACCAAATTCTCTCGAATTCTGTATTTGCTTATTATTTGCAAGCAGTTTATTAACTTGCATTTCGAGACCAGCACTAATAGGTGAACCAGTCTGTGACCCAGATTTCACATCATCTTGTCTTTCAAGTTTATCATTTTCATCTCTTCCTGGTCCATATTTCTCCTGATTCGTTCCGCTAGATACCACAACCTTTCCTGCTCCACTCTCACTACTTCTTTCTCTTAATTTTTCTGTGATTGCATTATTATTTACATTTTTGAAGTCTTCCCAGTACTTTATCACTAATTTAGCAAGGGTAGAAAGAACAATTCCAATGACCAACAATCCATAATAAGTCATTAGTACGATGGCTATTCCTATGAAGAAGAAAATTGGGCCCAAAATCCAAAGATAAGGCTCTTCCAACCCTAAAAAGAATGAATTCAACTTGAAATCTTCTTTCAAACTAAGGTTGATTTCATTGTAATCTTGTAACACCACTGGATCAATCAAATTTAATAACCTTTGAACGAAGGAATTGTTTACTATTGGTGATAACAACGACAAGGTGATTAAGATCACTGATAAAATCTTTGGTGAACAAATTTTATTCAATCCATAAGTTAAATTGGGGAAGTTATTCGTTTGGACAAAGTAATTAAATTGAAATAAAAATGATAGCAAAATGATCAGCAGACAATATGAAACAACTGCCAATCTATATCTCAACACAAGTAACCTCAAGCTGTTTATATAATCAACTGATATCAATATCTCCAAGTTGATATCTTCTTTTAAAGGATCACTCCAAATTTCAATGTTAACTCCATAATCTTGAGGGTTAGGTTTAATCTTAAATGGAATATATGGAGCTATACCATGCATTGTGAGTAGAAATTCATTATTCTTAGCCACATTTATATGCCATTTGGTTTCAAATGGCTCAGTTCTCCATTGCCTTATGAATGGAGCAAACAATTGTGATTGAATTGGAGGATTTGGTTGCTTGGTGTCCTTTTTATGAGAATAAAGTAGTCTAATTTTATAGGCCAATATACTACTCCATGCTCCTGGGATATTGATATTAGTTGATAATGGTCTTGATGAAGGTAATGAGATATCTGCCCCTCCTCTTCTTATCAATGTAAACATGTCCTTACCAAGATTGTATTCAGTAGAATTAAGTTGTGAAAGTTGTGCAATGACAAAATCTTTATTGTTGTAAGAACTGGAATCCTTGTTCAAATTAGATTCGCTTACCATCAAAACATTGTAATTTGACAAGATAGTCAGGTTTAGTTGTAGAGCATAAAATGGTTGAAGCTCTCCACCTGAAGACGATTCTCTTAATGATTTCGAGTCACTAGCAGATCTAGGAATTTGATGCTTAAGGTCAGATATGTCAACACATTTCAATGCAACATATTGCTCTGTGTTTGGGTTTGTCAAATCATAATCAAATCTGTCTAATCCAAGTTCATTATTTTTATTTTTCAAATTTGAACATAAAAGAATAGAAGGGTTGGTCAATTTTTGGAGGTTACTCTCGGTCCAACGTACTATATCTACCGATGAAAGTAAAGAAAACTTCATGTTCACTTCGTTGGTATCTGTAGGTAAATAAAAGACATTCATAGAAGCATTAGTAGTAGAATGTCCCATCATTTTACCTGAATTTCTATTTCCAGATCCAGGACTAAATCTCAATACCTTATTAACCGATTTAATTGAATTTATTTGCTTAGAATCAAGCTTCAACTTAATTGAAGGTCTTTCATTTTCAGTGAGGCCTTGAATTGCATAATCTTCAAATCCAGAAAGGAGATGGCTCCTAAACCGTTTCATTCTCTTAGGAAGTTCATAAGTTCTGTAAGGAGAATCTTTGTCAACTATATCCAATAAAATTTTCAGAATACTTCTTCGAAGTTGATCACACCAGACAATGGCTAAATGATCGATTGGAGTCCAGACACCTGGTATTCCTGTGGAATAAACGGTGAAACCGTTCGTTGGTGGAACAAGAAAACCTAAGGTTGTGTAATCTGCTGGTAAAGTATTATCAAGTAAACCACCTGTGATTGATATTAAAGAGACATTTTTGAGGATTTCTTTGGATAATTGTGAATAAGAAGCAGAAGAAGAATAGTTGGAATTCCCAACACCTGACTCTACTGGATGATCTGTATCGTAACCTTCATACCAAAATCTATCTACTGCAGAATAGATTTTTAAGATATCTCCATCAAAAGTTAAAGGAGCAGCGGCATGAGGCGTTGCCAATGTTATAATGGTATTAACGGATTCAGGTAAATAATTAGGTAAGGAAAGCATTACCCTAGCAACAATTCCTCCCATAGAATGACCTAAAAGAACAACTGATTTAGGAGGATTTGGATTTCTTTCATATAATGTAAGAATGAACTTAATCGCTTCATTCAAATATTCAGCTTGATCAACAATAGTTCTACCATGGAAAGCGGTAAAATCTTCGTTAAAATCAGCAGTGAAAAAATCATAATTTAAACTATTTGGATTGTCAAATTGGTTTTCAAAGAATTGATTGGAAGTTTCAGCTGCAATCAGTCTTACTTGCTTAAAACTTCCGGCATTTCCAGGAATAAATAAAATCGGTATCCCGTTCAAATAGTCATTATCATTATCATTAACAGGAACAGAATCTCTGCCTTGTTCTCTATAAAGATAAAGAGAATATTTGGTAGCCAAATGAGTGTGAGATTCGTCAAACGAATCTAATCTTCCGTAAGAAGGAACCATATAAACGGCACGACATGAAGGGTGGTCAGCATCGGCCAAATGTGAGCTTGTATACAAATGAGTGATGAGATACAAGAGTACCAATCCAATTATCGATACCACCGGAAGCAAATTACGACCTAGACGTATTCTGCTTTTCAATCGTATCATTTAGAAGACAAAAAAGAAAAAAATGATAAAAAACGCAGATATGTAACCTAGATGGAGAACTAGTTATCAAAATGAATGTAGAGACAGATGTAACTGACTATTGTACTCCAATTGGCAAAAAGAAGAACAGATGGCTCCAAAATGAATTACCAAACACTCAGTTGGTCAAAGATGTCAACAAATCAACAAGCAAGTAATTGAAACTATCAAAATCACTTTAACGGGTCCAATCAAGGGGGGAAACAACACAATTGTAACTTGTCCTCCCCGAATGTCACACCAATCCAATTAGTGATCTCCAAGAGCCAGTGATGTCTAAGGGCTGGTGATAGCTAAGTTTTACAGATTTTGAAACTATCTTGTTTTTGCCTTCAATATCGATAGTTCTGGTATCTAATAGCCTGCTATACTCCAAGTTTTCTTACAGTATAAAAGGCACTATACTGCCATAAAATTTATATCTGTTTTGCGAGGCAGCGTCTCAAGGTCTACTTCAAAAATAGAAGAAATGCTTCAGGGAATAACTATAATGCACCACAGCTCGGACAATTTCTCCACTTCAAAAAGATGCACTATCACTTGAGCTTGACAATCTAATGTCCAACAACTATTTTAGAACTATATATGTCGTCTGCAAGTGTACCAACTAGAAGAAGAACAACAAATGTTTCAGACAGAAAAACAAGAATCCTAAAAAAGATCTCACTTTCCAACTGGAATTGCAGGAGTGCATACAACCCACAAATAATATCGTTACAAGATGGAGCAGCTGCTTTGACCTGTGCAGGTCGTCCTCATTGCAGCCTCCAAGTGGATCTTCCAGAAGCCCCAATTTTTGGAAACTGGAGGTAGACAGGGTATGAGATGGAGGAGGATGGGGGGGAGCAAGATGCATCGTAGGATCTTGGTGATCTACATCGACTCAGTTTTTTCTTGGTTTAGGTGATAGCTATGAGTTTAGTGTGGTTGATGAGGGAGTTGTTATCTGTTTCTTTCGTGGTATTTTTAGAATTATTTTACTCACCACAGCTCGAAGTGAACCCCAACGGGTAAGAGGGCGATTTATTTTTTCAGTTCTCCTAATTGATGTCGAATCTGACTTGGAACGTTGTACACGAGAGACATGGAGACTTAGGTTGTCCAAAAAATTACTGATAAATCCTTTTACTATGGATGTTAAGCTGGTCCCAAATGGTCCCAAGTTGTTTATTCTGTAAAAACTACAAAGAAGTGATATGTGAGGAATGTACGGGTAGGTGAAGTGGGTGAGAAGTCGCTGAGGAGCAGGCGCGGAACACCTCAATTTGGTGGGGGGGAGTGACAATTCGAGCGCCATTTAGTGGAAAGATATCAGAGGGTTTGAGCATTCCACCGGGAGCACAATTTAACGCGACCCCAGATCTCAACCTTTTGCGCCAGGGAGTGAAGTCCAGAACAGAACCAAAAGTTTGTAAATTTTGGCAACAATTTCATCAGGATATGTTCCACGCCTCCATCATTTCGCTCAGGATATTTGATCGGAACTGCTACAAAATAAAAACAATTGGCCCACGAGGCTCCAAAGCCTCCCTATATCGAGCCAGTTTCCTGCTGAAAATGGCCCCAATACCATTTCGACCTAAACTTCATGTAATCTATATGCAGTACCAATAATCCGTCGATTTAAAGGGGTCTGATTGGAAGCAATAGGGTACTGAAATTGGTAGGGGCTGTTTCTAGCGTCTAATTGACACTGGTGAGCGCCTTAGGAGTCTTCTATTATTTTGGTGCAATTGAGTTAGAAGCTAGTGTAGTGGAGGTGAAAAGCTCCGTATGTGCAGGCAACTCATATTGAAGGGTCGCAAGCAGCCAAGATATTACTGTGCAAAATCATCGACCATAACCCATCCATCACTGGCCCCCCATCATCCAGCGGATCGGATCTGTGCAGAGACGTTCTTATGAGTTTATAGTCTCTCCCGAATACAGTAAACATGGGCTTTACTTATAACACGGTTATCTTGTCTCAATGGGGATAGGGTGCTCGACGAGCCGTTGAATTTTCCAATTTTCGTATCGGTAGAGTACCAAAAATAGAAACTATTACGAGCTGAAATTCTCTTCCACATTTTCAAATTAGACACATCGCATTAGCATTTCGGCAACGGGTTCAAGTGATAACCAGACACACAACGATCCAAAGAGAAATGAAAAAACAACATTATATTTATTACAGATAATAGGTGACTGAGATAAACAAATGGAGTTGATCTTTCAACTTGAGTCCAAGACAGATCACGTGCGAGTTCTCTTAATGACTACGATTGGCTTCTATTCCTCCCATCAGCTTCCTCTTCCACCACCACTCTATCACCAAATTTATCATCTTTCTTCACCACTTCCACCACCACCTTGTCATCAAGAAGTTCTTCTTCCTGAGCTGCCGATACCAAATTCTTGATTTCGTTGCTGGTGAAATGGCCGTTTAAAGGGATTTTATGTGGATGATGTTCCTGTTGGTTATCACTTGCACGTGACTTCCCACGTGCCGAAGAATCATGATTTGCTTCATCATCTTCCTTGTCTTGTTCAATGTTATTTTCAACGTAAGTCTTCAATTTCTGCAAAGATTCATCCAAGGTACTGTCATCAGAATTCTTCGGTTGCGTTACTAATTCTATTTTATCCATGATTTGAAGTATTTGGCATGCGGGGATTGGAGAGTAATCGAGATCTATAATATTGCCGAGAGCAGTTGAAGAATCGAGAACATGAAAAACACGAAACTTATGACAGATTTGTCACACTTGTCGACGGAATTCAGCATGTATATATATGAAGTACCGTAGGAAAGCAATCTAGGCTATCCGGCGGTAATGGCGACTATTGTTTTAAGGTATGGATATGAAATAAACGTCATAATATCATAACCACGACAAGAGATCACGTGATCTATAGCACATGACCATAATACAGTTCCTGAAGGAATCGTGGAGTCCCTCTGAACGGAACCAACTCTATTGAAGGCAAAATGCGGACATCATGGGAACCACCATACCGATACAGGTATTGTGCAATGGCTCATTGCAAACAGCAGCAAGCGGAGCGTCAAGTCCCCCCTAGATTAGGGACGCACATCAGTTTTAGGGGCAGTTCACTACCGCTCCGCTCGGGCCATTTCATGAAGACTCCTGCGGAGAGCTGTTCCCTGTCGGGAATCCTAGAGTTCGAGCGCAGCGAGCCAGGCACCTCCCCGCGAGCAGCGGCCAGCGGAGCGTCAAGTTACTCCTAGCTTAGGAACCCTCAGCAGCTTGGCAGCGACAGTGAGAACAAGTTCCAGAAAGACGCCTGCATACAGAAGTCATGTGACTACATGGTGGAAAGCACTCAGAGCCAACTTTTCAGTCTCCTTAAACCACCCACTGTTTCTTCCTGAAGTCTGCTATCGAGATAACAGTTTGCAAGTCTAATTGGATATCTACCCCTCCACCCAACAACAATTGTATCTATTCACGTCGTAGCCCAGCGCACATCCCAACCAATAGCTAAGAACTATGGCCCTGTTAGAGGAACTCCGCGAACAAGTTCGGGTGCTCAATTCTGTGGTAGAGAAGCAATCGCAACTCTTAGCCCAGACTGGACAACAGTTGTTAGACATTCAAGTTAAAGATGTGAAGGCCAAAATGAATCAGGATACGGTGACCGGTCCCTTAGGACCTAGTATTGACTTGGATGACTATGTTACAAACGAAGATATCGTTCAATTGGTGGGTGAGTTGCAAGGTCAATTGGACTTCTTGGAAGACAGAACTATCAGACGTACTTTTAATTCCAGGTTATTAGAAACTAACTTGGAAACTGTAATTGCACCTATAACTAACAGGGATGGAGAAGAAGCTGACATGGATATTTACCCTAGTTCGGTAGCTCAATTCCTAAAATTGAGTCCTGGCCACATCGTACTATTGGCCCAGTTCTATGAACTAGTTGGACCACGTGACTCTTCCCAATTGGATTCAATCTTGGAGAATGAAGCGGAGGGTAATCTTGAGCTCGCTCACAAGCTCTTTCTGGCGAAACAGCAGTTACTGCTCGAAGATCAGGTTGCATCGTACGATGCTGCACAACTTGACGAACTTAAGGATGAGTTGGCTAGATATTTAGGACTTCCATTTCGGAAACAGACCAACACATGGTGAAAAGATTGAAAAAAATCACGTGACTTTGCTATCTCTGCGTGGTAGACATGAGTCAATGGGGAAGGTAGGCTTGATTAGGGTTGAACCTATTTGGTTTAGGCTGCTGAATGTGTTTATAATTTGAGTTTTGCTATAGATATACATTCAGTTTTTGAGTCTATGGTGGTGTGTTCAGAAAGACCAGTAGTACATGGCCTTCTAAGAAAATTGTGATGTAGAAATTCAGTGCCATAGTTCCGCATTGGTCTCAATTTTTCACCTTGTGACAATGAGTAGCTACTAAGGTATAGAATACAGTCAACCAACCAAAACTGTTTTTTTGATCTCCTCTGTGCTTAGAAAGTGGTACCCCTGGATCTATCAGCTCTCTCCTACATCAATTCCTGCTAAAAAATAGTGAGCTTCTTTCTTTCCACCACTTACTCTTCTCCCTCTCTCCTCTTCTCTCCACTTCACTACACTCCACTACCCTCCACTACCCTCCACTAAATCCAACGATTCCTGCATATACGGATCCTCCAAAACACGTAAACTTTTTTCGATGTACGCCAAATAAACCAGAGGCAACTTTGTTTCTCCAACGTTGAACCCTGTAGTGAATAAAAATGGACGAAGAAACAGCGGAAAAAGTTGTCAAGGTGTCAATCTTGACTCCGTTAATATATGTAGCCATACTTATGTCATGTTTCATAGCGTTTTCAGTTTTTTATAGAAGAAGAAAGTTGAATAAAATGACGGCAATGGAGCCCATTTTTTCCGAAAACCATACCCTTACCCTTTACCAATTCTTAAAACAACAGTACACGAACCCAGACGTGCCTAAGGAGCAAAAGCCCCACGAGAGGGTGATGAAGGCAGCTCTTTTAAGAAGAGGAGTGGAGGCAATCAGGAGATCGTTGAAGTTGAAAGAGAACGAGCCAAGTTTCAATCGTTTGTATCAGGAAGGTCTTATTGGAGACGATGTGTTTAAGAATTTTGAAATCCAAGCGAAAGCTCAGGAGCTTGAGTTGAAGGATATAGTACTAGAATGTGAGACGTACAAGAAAGGTTGGTCTCAGCAATTCTTTCCAGTAGCCCAAGAAATATGTTTTAATGAAGCGTTAAGAAGAAGATTAGCAGCCATGGATGAAAGAGCCAAGACTCTTTCGATGAAATGGCAATATTTGGTTGAAAAGACCGAAATTGGAGCATCACTGTCAGCAAAAGCTGTTAATCCAGTGGCTGCAATAGTGGCAGGTGATGAAAAGAATAATGAGAATGAGGCTCCTGTGAGTGAACAGCAAGAGAAGAAAGCACCAGAGACAAAAAAGAGTGGGAGAGCAAAGAAATAGAGGGATACCTTTTTGTAGGACTCACTTTCAAGCGCTTCAATCTGGTTTCGTTCAAATTTGGGTGACCGTCTTTCTTGAGATCCCATGAGGTCCGTTGAGATTCTCCAATTAGTTGGGGAATCTTATGGCAGCGATAGGACAGCACAGAATATCACAGTGCAGCACAGTACAGCTCTGTACAACACAATGCAACACCGTAAAATACACCGGAAAACACAGTACAGCACCGTAATACACAGTACAACACCGTGCAGCACAGCTACATTTATATATAAATATAATATATTGTCTATTTCTAACTGTAGAATGAATTATGGGGAAGCAACATCAGCTGCCACAGGTCAGAATGTGCCAGCGAACGGTGGTGCTCGCTAAACGCAGGGGAACATTCGACGTCCAGCAGTCCACTGCGCATTGAGAGCCACTAGGTTAGGTTTTGGTTACTGGACTCAAGTTCTGATCTACCGAAGGGAGCAGCACTCCGCAGGAGTCTCCATAAAATGGCCAGAGCGGAGCGGGAATGGACCGCAACTTCTATTTTCTTGACTCTACCAAAAAGTTTGGGACTCCACTGGCTATTACTCACATAGTGCTACTGCTAGTTCGTTTGAAGCATCGCTAAGTTCGCGGCAACGCCGACGTTTCCCCTAGCGCTGCTCTGTCCACCCTCGCCAACTGGGCTCACCAGATTGACATTTGGTTGTCTGCAGTACTCCACAATCAAGTTTCTTTCAAAACAAATTGAGTCGTAGCATCAACCACAAATGTTTAAGTTCTTTCCCATACGATTGAACAGGCTTATCAGATTGAAAACGATATATCGATTGTAGATATATATATCGTGATCAACATCAATATCTGACACAGGAATATTTTCTTTAGTTGGTCCTAAGTTTGTTTGCCCAGGATACAAAAATGAGCTATCCACGGAACAACCCTCCAGCCAACAACAATTATCAGGGACAGTATAAACTACCACCACAAGGTGGTCAATATCCGTTCCCTCTGGCTCAGCAATCACAGCAACCTCCAAGGACTCAGCCGGGTCCCGGTCCTTATGGAACTCATTATCCTCCACATAGAAGCGGATCACTTCCCACTGGAGCAAACGCCAATGTCAATGCCAACCCCAACGGTAACCCTAATGGCAATCCAAAGCCCAATCCAAGTTTATCACGACCGGATTTCTCTGCGGACCCCAGCACTATGAAAAGGAAACAGGAGCACGACAAATTGGTGCGAGATTGCTACTCGAAATACACCACCAATGCCAATGGACATAAAGTGCTAGACACTACATATCAAACTCATATAAATATCAAAGAATACTCGCAATTTCCTTCTCATGCTCCTCCAGAAAACGCCAGGGATTCACAATTGGGTGCGGTCAAAAACAGAGTATTGGTTGTATGTAGCAAACATAGTGGCAGAGTGTTGCTTCAGAAGGGGAAGTATAATGACGTCAAGGACTCGTATCAAATTGGAAGAATGTGGGACATGGACGAATTGAAGTGCATCACTAGAGTAGGCTCCAATGGATTTATGTTGACTCTTAATAAGGACTATTACTGGAGAACAGATGAAGGCATTGAGAGGGTGTGGAGATTCATAAGAGTGTTAGCCGCTTCGTATGGAAGCTTTGTAGGGAAATACCCAAAGATTGTTGGCTATCTGCTTCAGGATTTAAAGCTTCCACCTACTCCACAAGTTATGAAATTACCAGGAGCTTCTAATAACTCAGGTATTGCAGCGGGTGGAAGTACAGGAGGTGCTAAGATAGGGACCGACATTGTTCTAAATGAACCCGTTCCTCACCCTCAACTATTGAAAACAAAGTCTTTGAAGAGGAAATTAATGCCGACCCCAGTGTTGCCTCCTCAACCAGCGGTTCCCGCATTATTGGCACAGTCTTTGCAGCCTGGTCAGCAACAGCAGTCTGGACAACAGCAGTCGGGACAGCAGCAACAGTCTGGACAGCAACAATCTGGACAGCAACCGCAACAGCAACCACAGCAGCAGCAGCAACAACAACAGCAGCAGCATATTAGTCAAGAACTTTACAAGGGCATAGACTTCACAGCCAATGGAAAATTACCCATGAAACCCATGATGGCTATGCACGTTGACAGACCCTCTAGCAACACCGTATTGGACAACTCTGATACCAGGAAGACTAATAATGCAGTTGATGCAAGCTCTGTGTTACCATCGGCTTACAAACTGAAAAATAAAGCTAACGGATCCAACGTTCGCTCTTCAAATACATCTATCAGCAGTCCTCATAGTGGGTCACATCCGTACGCACCTTCCAAAAATGAAGGTTCCCAAGATTCCAGTTTTGTATTCAGTAACAGAAGTTCCCATTCACCAGAAAGGTTACAGCAGTATGCTAAAGAAGTTGGAAGAACTTCTCCTTTGAGGAATTACAAGCCAATTCGGAATAAATCATTGCAGGACAGTAATGAACAGAGAAAAGTGTCGGAGCCTTTGGAGTCAGTTGCAAACATTGGCCTCCAACTTGGAGATAAACTCAATGATCCAGGATATAATGTCAGTGATGATGATGACAAAACACCTAGCGGCCTCAATTCCCTTGGTGACAATTTAGACTTTGGAATAGAAGAAATTGATGATGACAGCAATGACGATGAGAGTATCGATGAACAGGAGCCTCCATTGGTGGTCCAGTCTAATACCAACAGTGCTGTTGGATTACCAAGGAGTCAAGGCACCAAGAATACTAGCCCCAGTCCTGAATATGTAGACGAGTCTACTAATGTCAACGATGAGAATACCGTTACATCTTCTATACAAGAGATTGAAAGTTTTATGGAATCACATTTAGATGTTAGAAAGGAAAGTTTGAACGATTCTAGGGATTTTGATCAAGGATCATTCGTCCTGGAGAATGCAGTAAATGATCGAATTCTGTTACCAGATGATGAATCCATATTTACGCCTGAATCCGTTAAAGATTCTACTTTTAACTTGAACCCCATTAAGGCTCAAGCTGAAGCTCAAGATACAATTTTTTCATCGTTGGAAAGGGATCCAGAAATTGAAGAAATTTTGGATGAAGTGGGTTGGAAAATGACAGATAATAGTGACAGCTTGATTAAGAACTTGACCAAGGAACTAAATCGAGTTAAATTTAGAAATGTTCAAGAAGTGATAGGTTTGGATTTTTCTAGTAATAGCATTTCCAATGATCTTACCACCTCTTTGAAAGAGGTTGAAAATCTCAATTATATCTTCAAGAAGATGGAAGTTGATCTTCTATTACTATCTACTGATATTAATTCAATCGAAGATAACTCTCGAGGCTTACAAGTGAAGTCTGTCAATAAGAAATTTCTCTATAGTGATTTGAAAGGTGTGTTGACCAATATAAACTTGGATAGTGCTGATTTATCCACCATTGAATCGTTCAATTCATTTGAAAGACTTAATAAATTGGAAGATATTGAGCAGAAATTACTGGAATTGTATGATGCTTTGAATACCATGAGATCAGACTCCAATGAAAAAGATGACTTAAGTTCTATGAAAGCATTACGACAATATAGAGAGAATTATGAGTTGGTCACTCAATCATTTACCGGACATTTCATCTCATTTATTTATGAAGAACTCAGTTCCACGATCAAACTTTTAACTCAAAATGTCGGTAAAATCTCCAGCCATACTTTGATTCGTGAGTTGAATAATGCGTTGATATATTCAGGGTTCATGTATTTTGTTAAAGATGTGTCGAATACTGAATTCAATGAATTGAGTGGATCGTTCAACCAATTAATGAGCGAATTTTTAGATAAATTGTTGACCCATAAACTACAGAATATGAAACAGTTATCGTCATTGCCTACGACTGTACTGGATGCTGATCCATATGAAAATATGAAGAAATCCCGATCCTTCAGATTGTCTACTAAGAGCAAGTTTAGGCTCAGAGGCAGTGAAAATATGGAGCATACCACTAATGCTGGCGCTGCAGTCTCAAAAGGTAATGATCCTGTTGTTTCAGATATCACTACAGGTACAGGAAAGGTTGACTCTAGTTACTCAAATAAACCGTTAACCAGTTTTCAGGACACTAAGGAGATCATAGACCTTATATCGTATACATCGGAGATTATATCGATTGTACAGTACTTTGTTGGCTCGATGTTTCACTACAACACCAACGATATATACTTTGCTGAGTATATCCAGAACAATCCTTATCAACAAAGGCGTCGAACCCTCGATAACCCAGCATTTGATACAAGTAAGAGCTTTTCAAATGATATAATTTCTAACTTGTCATCTATATTTGGAGGGTATATCAATCTTTTTATGAAAAAGATTTACCCATCTGAAAGTCACATCCCATTGATCTTATGTTACTTGCAGTCCTTAATTGAAGAAAACAAATCTACAAATCAAGACTTCTTGGTGTTTAATTTCTTGAAACGTTCGCAGGAGAAATTCCAAAACTCTTGGTCCAAGTTGATTAAGAATCAAGTCCAATCTTTGAACCAATCGTCAATTGTTACCAAAGGAGGAATTTTATCGTCAGTTAAGAATTTCAGTCAACTTGTTCTTATTTCAGAATCATCCTTTGATAATGCCAGTACCGTCTACAGTGACTCAGCCAGGCAAAATATTCGTGGAATGCTTGATAAATCGTACCAAGAGTTGACCGATGCATCTATTCATCTTTTCTTGAGAGATGACCCATTACTAAAGAGCAATGAATTTGATGAAAGGGAGAAACATCATAGAAATGTCACTATACTTCAAAACATCTTTTACCTTTCTCAGCAATTGTCGGCATTCAATTCAGAAGGAATTAGGAAACAGGAAACCAAATTGGATGACGTATTTAAGAAGATTGAAAAGATCTATTTCCACAGAATCTTGCACAGACATGTTAGCAAATTGGTTGATTATGTTGATTTGAATTATACCCAAGCCACGAATGGTCAAAAGAAAGTTAATAAGAAATTGATCAAATCTCTCATTGGTAATTATACTCACAAGGATGTCAGCAACAAAGCCCAAGAAATATACCACAAGTTGGATAGACATTTTATTACAGGTCATGATATGTTTGAGAAAGACTTACTTGAGAAGTTGTGGAAGGATATGGAGATCGAGGTTATAGGGTACTTTGATAAGTTGGGAGCTATCATTAAGACTACATCTGACAGAGACATTGAGTACACCGTTACGAGACAAGAGATTCACGGAATATTCGCACACGTACATTAGTATGAGAGGTGTCTGAAGAATGACGTGGTAGAGTAAGTTGAGAGAGAGAGAGAGAGAGTACATCTCTATAGAGAGCGACCAGTTTTCTTAATTTCTTAGCAAGGCAAGCGAAGTTTCTGACAGTCAACCACCGTCCGTCCAACCACCGTCCATCCAACCATTCCTATCTTGAGCCTACGTACTCTTCTGGGGTGGATTCTACAAGAAAGCCAGATCAATCTCTTCTTATTTTCATTCCATATTTCAATATACAATCAGTCATTTTCTATCAAGACTCTCAATTTAATGGTAACCCTAATGCTTCTCTCTGAGATTTGGACTCAGGATCAAAGTATGGAACCTCCGCTAACGATGATACTCTGGTTCCATGTCTTGGCTCAGTTCCTTCATGGTCCCAAACTGCAAAATGTTCAGATATTCTGTTGTCCCAAAGGGCAGAGGTTCCTAAACCTGGCTTGGATGGTTTCCAGTTGAAACGAACTTGAATATCCAAATTCTTCTCAAAGATACCGAATAAGTATTCCAAGATTAAGTCAGATTCAGCAGGTTCTAAACCAACAATTCTGGATGTCATTGCTCTGTTGACAAATAAAGATTTCCAACCAGTGGCAGGATGAGTTCTGATAATAGGATGTTCTCTTTCGACATGAACTCTTCCTTTCAAAGGATTCTCACGATCAACATAAGAATGAGCAGAGAAGTACACCGCTTTCTTACCATCTAAGAATTTCTGGAAAGCAGGGGATAATTTATCGTAGGCTGCATAACCAGAGGCCCAGACAGTGTCACCACCTACATCAGGAATTGCGTCGTTGTGTAAATGAGTGATCCCTGGAGGTTGCAATTCATGAGTAAGATCTGTATGCCATTGCAGAGTTCCAGCTTTAGCATCATTTTTGAAAGAAATATCCAATCCGAGCTTACGGAACAAATCTTGCCATATGACGGTGGTTCCTTTGAACCCAGGAACGTGCACTTGTTGAGGGTGAAATTCAACATTACCATAATAGGCACCTAAATCGGCCTGAACCTTTGGATCAAGATCTTGATCTCTAAAGAACACAACCACTCTCTCAGCAATCAAAAGAGCCAATTCATCTCTTTGTTGATTGGTCAAATCTGAAAGTTGTAAGCCAACAATTTCGGTACCAATGTGTTTGGTCAAGTTCTTAACTTCTTTGGCAGCAGCAAATAACGCTTTCTTCTCTGGATCAGCATTTTTGGCCCTTTCAATATATGGAACCTCTTGATCACGAATGGCATGTGCTTCATCTACAAAAATTGGGATGGTATCAGTTGGTGGTCTTTCTGGATAACCTTGGGATAAATCGACTCCATATTTTTCAAATCTGGCTCTAGTTGTTGGTGGTAAGTGATCGACCCATGAATCAGCAAATCCACCCTTTGGAGTTGATCTGATATCTTTACCAACACTTAATTTAGCAATCTTGGTGATGGTATCTTTTAAATCCAATTCGCCTGTGGCATTGGAACTCGTTTGAGTTGGGGTAGCAGCAGAAGGGGCCATTCTTTAAGGAATATTAACTACTCAATTTTGAGGTCAAGTCAAAGTTGTTAGCTAACTAATGGCAAGAAAATCGTCCTGCGCTGGTCCCCTTTATATACTTTCCCCTTTATATACTTTCGTTCGATATGAGACCGGTACTAGTGACGGAGTTAGCTGCTGAAGACATCTTTTTTGGTTATGAATCTCAGGTTCTGCAGATTTGGTTGCGAAAAAGTTGTGGCTGCAATCGTTATCATTCACACCACGCGATCTACTGCGACACTATGGCTCCAGGAACCCCCAATTGGTATTACCGAAGGAAGTAAAGCACGACAATGATTAGTAATGGGATAGACCAATTGTGGGAGACAGCCATATCGGACGATGATAATGAGACGGAATTGGACAATAAGGTAGCTAAGAATGAGCTTATCGTATTTCGGCTCAGAACACACACTGTAGGGCACATCAAAAATCACCTGTCGCACCTGTCACACCTGTCGCACCTGTCGCACCTGTAGCACCTGTAGCACCTGTAGCACCTGCAGCACTTGTAGCATCTGTCGCCCCATCGTGCGAGTTCGGGGACCACGAAGAACTCAGGATGAGATGCGATCGTACTTTATTGTTGGGACAATTGGAGAGCAACTGGAGAGCAGTATTGACAGAACAACACCATTCACGGTTCACGGGCCGAAAGACATTAGAATGTCGTGGTAGCCTTTGGCTGCGCTAGCAGTGGAAGTTCTGTCGAGTGGTCCTCATGAACTTTTCCAAAATTTCGCACTGCGACTTTACAGGCAAAGACACAGAGCGCGTGCGCCATCATCAACAGAACACACGGAAGATGTTACTAGATATCTGCTACTACATTCCGCCTGACTCCTTCGTCTGATGTCCGTAGGCAAAGTGCATTGGCGACGTTGTGTCGAGCCCATTCGGACAACATGACAAGACGGAAGAGATGTTCAAAATGATTCTTCGGAGTCCTCTAAAGTCCTCTACACTGGGGCGTGGGTCGCATTCCATTAGACACTCAAAGTAGCAGCCAGCAGAGCGCCATTCTCTCCCCTACAAGTTAGCAACCGGAGATGGGGGCTAACCCACACCCGCTCCGCTCGGGCCACTTCGTGGAGACTCCTGCGGAGGGCTGCTCCCTGGCGGGAGAAAGGATCCTAGTAGTACTGGCCCCTAGACGAAGACTCTGCACTATCAGAGGCACCTCGACGTGATCGTGGCTGATATGGAGGGATCTTGCTAACGGGAATCTGACACCCCAAGGGCCACTTGGAGTCAGAATTGATATCTGACCAATTGACCACATGATCAAACTTCAAGTTATCATTTTCTTTGCAAAATTTGACATTCAACAACACCAATTGGTCAAATAGATAGCTCAAGTCTTTAAGAACGATCCCGGAAGATTCATTGAACACCAGCTTATTTATATTCAAACTGGTCACCGACTGTAAGTTCTTTATGTACGCATCGTTCTGATGTGATTGTAGCTTGTCCTTCAACTTCAGAAACTTGGAAGTCTTCGGAGTCGAAGCTTCAAATTTTTTCTTTTGTAGAATTAAAAGACTGAAGTTCACCAAACCTATAGCTTCACCCAATTTATCTTGCTGGTATTTCTCAATTGACAAGAAAAGACCCGAATAGGCGGCGGCATATTTCTCTGTTACCTTTAGATATTCGTGCCAATCGTTCGTATTCAACAGGATTGTAACGTAGGAGGAGTTCTTGGTAGAGGCTCGTAGTTGGGACACCAAATTCTGACAGTTAGAGAGTTCATCTAGTACGTAAATGGCTACTCTTGCGAGAGTGCTGTTGTTGCTAGACTTGAACGATTCGTATTTCGAGTAGTCGTGGCGATTCGTCCAAGACGATTTGGAGAGAATGGACATTTGGATGCTGACGTTGTTAAGTTTGATGAGTAGAGGATAGAGGGTTCCGTTGAGATGCAATTTGGCAGAGTTAGACTGGTCGTTTGCACAGGAATCGGAGCTTTCATTGACGCCACTGGTGAACGAATCGTTAAGGTTTGCCCCAAATTCAAGTAACGCAATTGCCTTTTTGTAGAAATTGATCACTAGTTTCCATTTCTCGGTGGTTTCATCATTAGCATCGGGTTCTTCTATGAGCTCGTTGATAAGTTGAGAGCCAATAGCGGAGTAGGTCAACGAGTTAGCCACCACCGTGAACTCCACCTCATTCAAGAAGGTCCATGTACCGTATGAAGAGCTACGTGTCCCTCCAACACCTCCAGATTGCTTAATCTTTGGAGCTTCCGATCTGGAAAGCGGGTTAGACCGTTTGGATTCAGTCTGGATCGGCCACGCTGGAGTTGAGGCAACGACGAGTTTAGCAGCAGATGGAGCCCAATTCAGGGAATTGAACGAGAGCTCCACATGTACAAGCAAGAGGTCAAGGTATTCGTCAAGCGACACCACGTATTTGGTGAGCTCATTGTAGGAAGTAGAGGATATGGCAAGTTCTGAACGCTTGGAGACAATTTGCGGCGGAAGGTTTTGGAGTGGGAGAGCAAGAGGTACAGGGGGAGTGTTGGGGAGAATGATCATTGAGCAAGGCAAGTAAGACTGGATAATGAATAGGCGTGAGTAATGAACAAGGACAGTCTAGTTGACGAATAAGGACAGTCTGGGTGTAGAACAGAACCAGACTGAGCGGAGAACAGGGTCAGACTGGGTGAGAAACAAGGACAGACTGGGACGGGGACGAGGACAAGGACAGGCAATGAGTCCGTGAGATCGGTCGTAAATAAGACTGTACGGGCCAGAAGTTAGTGGCAGGTGGGAGGAAATGAGTTGTAGACACTGCTAAGTTCAAAGGAATGCTAAAGTAGTAAGCAATTGTTAGCTACGAAGTGCAAAGAGTTGTGTTGGTCGCTGGATGTCATGGTGGGTAAGTGAGTCCTGGTTATACGCACCAGTAGGTAGAGGGACGCCAAGAAGCGTCAGATTGAGAGTAGGGAACAGAACCACGTAGCGGACCGTTCCACGCAGTTTTGGGGGTCGCGGTCGCAAAGCGGCAGCATTTTGGAGACAGGAGTTCGGTAAGTTCCACCACCTAAAAGTAGATATACTTATGTGCAGTACATTTATTTCTGTCACTTTAAGGTATATCATGTGTGATGAAAACTTCAGAACAATTGGTTTTGAATAGCTGTGAGTGGTTTAATAGATCCAGTTTAAGGTATGTGTGCTTTTCTAACAATAATTTTATAGCAAAACGAGACAGTGTCCTTGGAACGGGATGTACAGCCCGAGTAATGACTGTCCAGTGAGCAGCAGCAAGTAAGACGTGCGACTTTTTCCTGGAGCTGCACCGATAGCCTGTTTAGCGCGCGCTACTCCAGCGACCCGCTACGATAATGAAACAGAACCCTTGTCACTTATACATGTCACTTATACATGTCACTTATACATGTCACTTATACCATGTCACTTATATCAAGTCCAACATTGTATCGATTATGCTATAATAGATGCTATAATAGTTTCAAAATGTTCATTATGTCCTGTCAATTGCAAGATTTACCTCAGAGCCTGTAAAGTATAGCGTGCCTTGTCGTATCACATGTCGTGTCTGGAAATGCTATGCCCTCTCTAGAGCTAGCGAGCCTTTCTCTCTAAACTTTCAGAATCCTCACTAACCTCAGCGCGCCATTTGCCCTCCAGCCCTCCAGCATTCCGCATTCCTGATTCAGTCCCCTTTCCTTTCTCACTTATTCATATTCATTCAGTTCAGTTCTCTTTCCGTTGTTATCAACTAGCTACCGTCACAAACCTACCTGGTCTCATACACCGGCAACATGATCGTCCAGAATCACGACCGGTACGGAATAGTGATCGATTCAGGCTCGTCGGGATCCCGAATTCAAATCTTCAAATGGGAGGACCCGAACTATTCCAACCAACACTCCGACGATCAAACTCAATTGCATTCACCTCCAAAGATCTTGCAAGAGAAAGAATGGAACCTCAAGATCAACCCAGGAATATCGACCTACTCCAAGAAGGTTAAGCTGCTTTGGCCAGATCATTTCCAGAAATTAACTCAATTTGCAGAAGGGATCATCCCCCCCGACAAACATAAGGAGACCCCAATTTTCGTTTTGGCTACCGCTGGGATGCGTTTATTGCCGTTGGAAAGTCAACAACTGATCGTAAGCGAAATCTGTACCAAATTACAACGGCACACCAATTTCTATTTACCAAATTGTGGCGACTTTGTGCTGATTATCGACGGAGAAACTGAAGGACTCTATGGATGGCTCGGGTTGAATTACCTTATGGGCCAATTCAATGATTACAAGATCGAGTCATCCAGCCACCAGTCGATTGGTTTTATGGACATGGGTGGAGCTCTGACCCAAATAGCATTTGTACCGTCATCACCGGACGAAATTGAGAAACATAGCGATGATCTTTCGACAGTAACCTTGAGAAGTGTCAATGGAGAGACTCAAACTTGGAGAGTTTTCGTAGAGACTTGGTTAGGATTCGGAGCTAATGAAGCCCGAAGGAGATATCTCAACCAACTTATCAGTGTTTCTACAGCAATGGGCCCGGGGGACCCTTCCTTTGGCACTATTCCAATAATAAATGATCCATGCTTACCTAGAGGAGCCGAGCTAAAGTATCTACATCTACCGAGTGATGTTACTTACCAAATCCACGGGACAGGTAATTATAATCTGTGTATCAAGACCATATATCCGCTCCTATTGAAGGATGTCCCCTGTAAGGATTCTCCATGTCTCTTCAATGGGATCCATGGACCCAAGTTAAGCTTTGATAAGGACAAGTTTGTGGGAATATCGGAGTATTGGTACACCGCCAATGATATCTTTCATAGTGGAGGAGAGTATAATTATCATCTTTTCAACGAGAAAGTGAAACAATACTGTGAGAGTGAATGGTCCGAAATCATGACCAATTCGGCCAATGGACAGTATTCCAATTTGGATCCCGACATCTACCTCAAGGACGCTTGTTTCAAGGCCAATTGGGTGATGAATATTCTTCATGAAGGTTTTGAATTGCCAAGAATAGGCATAGAGAAGACAGAATCTGAGATTGAGTCTGATAAAACTGAAGCAGAATTGTTACTGAAACATGTTCCATTCAAATCAGCCAATTCTGTAAATGGAGAAGAACTTTCCTGGACCTTGGGTAAGATGTTGTTGTTTGCTCTGAGCCAAATAACCCCCAATGACGAAAAAGATTTGAATATTGGAATCTATCCAAGTGAGATATCTGGTAAGGAATTTGTGCCTGGCGGAGGCTCGTTGCGATTAATTGCCGAGCAACAACAGCAACAACAACATCAACATCCCCAGCAAACTGATCCCCAGCTACTGGCCCTGTCCCCAGTCAGCTTTGATTCAGATTCTGAAGAGTACTTTGACGAAAAAACTCTGCTTATGATCACTCCAATCCTTATCATCGTGCTTTTGATAATGGCATATTTCATTCACAAGAACCACACCGCTCGAGTGTTCATTGGAAGTCGACTTAAGAAAGGTGTGAGTCTTATTCCGGTTTCAATCAGAGAAAAGGCTCTGGAAGTTATCTCTCGTACACCCATCTTGGAAGGTTACATGCGAACGAGAGACCAAGAGGAAGCGACTTACCGCTTAGAGGAAGGACTTCAAACTCAACTTGAGTCCAATAGCGAAGATTCTAGCCAGGGAGAATATCCTGGACCGAATTCTCTTTCGGTACTTAGGACCCGGTCCACGGTGAACCTTTCAAACCCTTACGATGATTCACATGGCGAGGAAAACGATGAGGGCCGCAACACGCCGATATTTATGAACAAACCATTTTCCGCAAAACGAAGTCCAAGTCATCCCATCTATCATTTTTCAGATGTTAGCAGAGAGAAGTTGGCGAGATCCCTGAGTAATATTTCGATAAAGAAGGCCAAGAATCAAGAGTGAACAGACTACAGGGACATTGAGACGGTTAGCAACGACAGGCGATGAACGGTACAAGGTGTATTGATTGCACTATGCACACCATACCAGGACAACGTTGAAAGAATCAACTATGGGACATGTTCAATGATGGGACGGTACATCTTCCTTAGAGGAGTCGTCACTAACCCTGGAAGGAGAAGGGGAGCCCGGAGCCCAGATGCCTCTGGTTGCTAATCTTGGGCCACTTTCTTGACGGTCCATTCGCTGAGTACAGCCCGGAACTTCATAGATGTGTAGCACATAGAATGATTATAGACTTAGCGTTGGTTCTAGAGCTTTGAAGACTAGAAATGTAGTTGCTGATCCACATGGAGAAGACCCAGCAATGGAGAGTTCCTGGGAGGATCAAGAGCTTCTGGGAGTTTTCGCATCCAATTGCTGACTACTTCCCAAAGGTTCGAGAGGGAGGTTCGGGAGGGAGGTTCTTGAGGGAGGGGGTAGTAAGCTACAGAGTCCTGAGTGGCCCAAGTACCGTAAGCTCCTTAAATGTACCGAGTCGCCAACACTGGCGACACATTTTTGTTACCGCTCCGCTCGGGCCATTTCATGGAGACTCCTGCGGAGGGCTGTTCCCTGCGGGAAATCCAAAGCACCAGCACATCGAGCGCAGGGAGCCCTGCCCTAGACAGTGGCTCCCCGCGAGTAGCGGCCAGCGGAGCGGCAGGTTCTCACCTAAAATTAGCGACATCCGCAAACATAGCGCTAAATCATATATCACTGTATGCAGTACATTTACCTCAGTCTGTTTAGGGGGTGTTGAAAAGAACAAAAAAGGATTTGAAACTGATATTTTAACGTTCTGTGTATGCAATTACACAACTTGGAGTGATTGTAGCTTATTCTTGTGGTCCTCCAGGATCTCTAGCTCTATGTATACCAGAATTAAAAGAGACCAATATGCAGGATGATCGTTTCAGCGGGACCCGTGCTGTTTAGCGCGGAGACCATCTCATAGCGACCGCCGCAAGTTGCCCTACTTATGAGAAATTCACAACTCGAGCCCATCGAGCCAGGCTGCACAAGTTGGGCACTTCTGTTCTGTGTTTCTGTATCAGCACAGATCTTCAGATACAAGTGCAGCTGATTATCTAGAAACTTTGCTATGAGTTGCTTGCCGATTATTTTTGGCTAATCTTGGGAGTGGCGATCAATTGTCTGCCATATTTGAAGTGGTGTTCATGGCGGCTGATACCATGAGCTTCACGCAAGGAGGAATCTTGCTCCCCCTAAGTTTAGCGACTCTTATCGGTGGAATGCCTCCGCTACCTCTTCAAGAATCCAGAAACAAGTTACATGCAGGTCACGAGAATCAGTTAGTAAAGTTCAGTTTAGGCTCATCAGAATAGATGAAAAATATTGGCTAACGCTGTTTTTTTCATGAGTATTGAAAATAGCCAATTACTGGTCCTGAAGTGATTTGTGGCTAGTACATTCTCAGCCTATTCTTTCAAATATTATCAAGAATAGACCAGATCCCACAGAGTTTTCATCAGCACCAGTAATGAAAAGGTCCCATCGTGCATCACGTGATAGCATCACCACATTACGTGCAGGATATCTTCACGGATTTTTTTTCATTTAGGCGCAAATTGAGACAAAGCTCTGATTTAGCACCTCATCTCATCTTTATTCGTTATTCAATCTTCAGTTGCACGAAGCCATAGTAGTCCAAGATGAGAGTCAAGAAGCCCACATCCAAGAGGTCCACCACTCGTATGAGGGAAGGGATTAAAAAGAAGGCAGCAGCTCAGAATAGGAAGAACAGAAAGATGTCCAAGAAGGATGTCACCTGGAGGTCCCGAAACAAAAAGGACCCAGGAATTCCATCCAGTTTCCCTTATAAAGAGAAGATTCTTAGTGAGTTAGAAGAGAGCCGTAGGATTGAGCAAGAGAAGAAGCAGCAATTGAAATTGGAACGAGAACAAGCGCGAGCCGAAGCTTTGGCACGAGGTGAATCGGGAGAGATGGCAATGGACGATGATGACGATAATGATTCAGACCAAGACAACGAGGGAGGCTTGGGAGCTTTACTTGAATCAGCTCAGAGAGCAGCCAAGGAATACAATCATGAAGGAGGTGGTAGTGATGAAGAAAATGACGATATGGACGATGATGAAGACGAAGATGTGGTGGAATATGACCTTGAGTCAGAAGTCGAAGACTCTGGCGACTCGAAGTCAGAAGTCGAGAAGTCTCGTAGAGCATACGACAAGATCTTTAAGACGGTAGTGGATCATTCGGACGTGATTTTGTACGTGTTGGATGCAAGAGACCCTGAGCTGACTCGGTCAAGGAAAGTGGAAGAAGCCGTATTACAAAGTCAGGGCAAACGATTGATTTTGGTATTGAACAAAGTTGATTTGATCCCAACCGATGTGTTAAACCAATGGCTTAATGTACTCAAATCTTCATTCCCAACTGTCCCGGTAAAGGCTTCTCCTGGTTCCTCTGGTGCCAATTCATTCAATAAGAACCTATCATCTACTTTAACTGCCAACTCTTTGTTGCAAGCGCTCAAGAGTTTTGCCAACAAGTCCAATTTGAAAAGATCATTGATTGTAGGAGTCATAGGATATCCGAACGTTGGTAAATCTTCAATTATCAATGCATTGACGAATAGACACGGTAACACCAATGGAAAGGCATGTCCAGTTGGTAATCAAGCTGGAGTGACAACTTCGTTAAGAGAAGTGAAAATCGATAACAAGTTGAAAGTTTTGGATTCTCCAGGGATAGTGTTCCCTGATGAAATCATCAACGTGAAGAAGACTTCCAGAAGCTCCCAAGAAGCAAAGTTAGCATTGTTGTCGGCTTTACCACCAAAGCAAATCATAAATCCAATCCCAGCCATTCAAATGCTCTTGAAGAAATTGTCTAAAGATTCGGCGATGTCCGATAGTTTGAAGCAATATTACCAACTTCCTCCATTACCGTCCAGTGATCTTGAAGAGTTCACCAAGCAATTTTTGATTTTTGTCGCTAGAACGAAAGGTAGATTAGGAAAAGGAGGAGTGCCCAATTTGGAATCTGCCGCTTTAGCGGTGTTGAATGATTGGAGAGATGGAAGAATATTGGGTTGGACTTTACCAAAGGCTTCCAGAAGTACCAGTGGAGCCAATATTGTCACTGAAGAACAAGTGCTCGCTTCTGCTATTGGGGGTCCTAAAAGTTCCCTAAGAGGTGACAAGGAACCTGCCAAACAGGAGCAAACTACTATAGTAACTGAATGGGCTAAGGAGTTTGATTTGGAAGGGTTGTTGGGCTCCAACTTTGGATTGGAACAATCCGATTGAACGGGAAGGGGAAGGTGAACATTGCAGTGCGTTGGTGCGAAGAAGTTTGCCATTCACTTGAAGGGGTGGCCACATTGTTGTTGTCCTCCAGTTGCCCCAGTTTGTTCTCAGCGGTCTAGGATTTGCTAGCATCCATCAATTCTGAGCTGAGAGTCTGCCAGTTCCGTTGGCCAGAGTAAATGGACAGCTCCCACTGGGAAACCCAGCGCGAATGCTCGAGGAACGATACGCTAATTGTGAGTTGTTGCCACTTAAGTTTTGCCAGACATAGTGACACCTTTGTGCCTCGATTTCTTGTGCAATTGGGTAATTTATAGTACTAAGTGTAAGAGAAGACTAGCATAGAAGTTAGAAAGACTTGTAGTAAGGTTGGGAGCCTTTTAGAAACTGCACCTGTAGTCTTACTAAGACCAGAAGTTGTAGAAAGTTAGCGCCCGCTAAATTCGCAGACGCTCCGCTGGCCGCTGCTCGCGGAGAGCCACTGCGTGGTGCCTGGCTCGC